>ML344248.1:102548-167304 GCA_005239505.1 Nicotiana paniculata | reverse complement strand
ATATTGAAGAATTCTTGCGAAAAGAAAAGGCAAAAGGAAAAGGAAAGGCATAGGATTCTCTCCTATTAATTATTGTACCCGACATAGTGGGCTTTTTAATAGTAGATACACTGTTATAACAGTAAATAGACTGTATAGAGGGACCCATATATGGGACCCACTTAGATTCCTTTTGTTCCCCTGACTTTCCTATATAAGGGGCTTTGTTTTCATTTCTAGGCAGAGGCTTTCAGATAAGCTTCAGTTTTCTTTCAAGCTTGCTCTCTCTCTCTCTCTCTCTATTGTAAAAATTTTCTCTCTTTTTGAATAAAATTCCGAAGAAGAAAAGGTTTATAACCAACTCAGATTCCGATCAAGGTACTATTTATTTTCTGATTTAATTCTCTCCAAGATCATAGCCAGGACTATGTCCGGCTAAGTCCGTTCTATGTCTATGCCAACTATATAATTTCTGTATAATGTTCTGACGAAGTATCTAGCTTAACTCAAGATAGGAATGATTCTTATTATAGTTTTGAGAGATTCTTATCATAGTACTTGACTTAGTAAGTTTATCCTAGATCTTAACTTGGTTCTGAGATGGTGGAACAGTCAGGTTGTAGACTGTTGGTACTGGCGAGCAGTGGTGTTGTAAGTCCCCGTTAAAAGAGAAAAGAAAAGGGGCAGCCATATACCACTGTTAGAACTGCTGAACCAACAGTATAGAACCTGTGACAGTAACCCATGCTTAGGTAAAATATTACCATACAGTTGAGATAGGACGAACCTGCTATACAGTCAAGCTAAATAAGGATCTAGCAAATCAAAATAAGTCTCTATCATATCTTGATGTTTACTATGAGGCTAGATCTGGAATCTGGATGGCCGTGCGGACTACAATGCGATGAAGTATTAACACAACTTAAGTATGAAAATTTGATTATATTAAGTTTTAATCAAATATAATTGAATTTTCAATTGATCCTCTAATGAAGTATCCGAGCAAAGTACTAATAAGGTGATCGAGAATAAAACAGTCAACACTTTGTCGATTGTATATATCTTGGAGCATCTAGTCACTCATTGTACTGGAACATCTAGTAACTTAAAATCCAAGATTTATTTTCATATTTATTCATCGATCAAGCATTCGAGTATGAAAAGTTGAGAATAAATCATTAACGCTAGTCAAATATATGTTAGTGTAAATTATCATAAATAAAATATAAGCATACACTCTATTATAATCTATTACGTATACGGATATGAAGTGTAATTTATACGAAAGCGCACAAATGATAAACATTATATATAATTGATCGATTTTAATTGATATAGTCGTTGTATCCAACATGCTATGAAAATAATATATATATATATATATATATCCAATTCCGACGGACATCGACGGAACTTTTATGTGTCAGATAGTGTTTCTTTATTGTGGGAGCACTTTTTCCGACCGAAAGTGGTCGGTATCTTTTTGTAATAACCCGACCGGTCGTTTCACTTTCTAAATCTTTGTTTCCCTAAATAAGACTCCTTATATCTGCTTTTACTATTTTATGACATGCGAGGATGGTAAGTTTGGAATTCGGAATGGTTCGGGTGGAAACCGGAACAATTGGTTCCTTAAGGTTAGCAAAAAGGGCTAAGTTTGACTTGAGTAAACATTTTGAGTAAACTATCTCGGAACGGGGATTTGACGATTTCAATAGTTTAGTATAATGATTTTGGACTTGGGCGTATGTTCGGATCGGATTTTGGAAGAACTGGGAGCATTTCGGCATTTAATGTTGAAAGTGGCTTATTGAAGGTTTAAAAGTTCTTTAAATTTGGTTTCGAGTAGGTTCTGGTGTTATCGAGGTACGTTTAGGATTTTGATCCTAGTAATAGTTCCATATGGTGATTTAAGACTTGCACGCAAAATTTGTGCGTTCGAAGCAAATTGGAAACTTGAAGTTTATAAATTGATTCAATTTAGTTTTGGAGTGTGATTCCTAGTTTCATTGTTATTTTTTGTGTTTATAGAGTTCGAGCAGGTCCATATTATGTTTATGGACTTGTTGGTGTATTTGGATGGGGTCCCGAGTGGCTCGGGTGTGTTTCGGACCACCCGGAGCTAAGTTGTATAAACCAGATTTTCCAGTTCTATTTCCTTCTTCATGAACGCGGAAGGACCCTCACATTCACGATGAAGGAATTGGGCTGGGGGAATTTTGTGCTTTGCATTCGCGTGATGGATTCGCATTCGTGAAGGGTAAGGTGAGTTAGGTGGGGGTGGCACTGCTAGTCTTTGCATTCGCGAAGATGCCCTCGCGTAGGGCATGGCATGGCAGGTAAGCCTCTGCGATCGCGAGGCCATGGCCGCATTCGCGATGGCCAATTTTTCTGGGCCTGGGCTGTTTTCTTTCGCGAATGCGGAGCCCTTTTCGTGTTCATGTAGAAGGGGGAAGCTGGGCAGAACATCTTTTAAAACTAGGACTTAAGCTATTTTGAGTTCATTTATAACACACTTGAGCGATTTTGGAGCTTTAAAGAGGGGGATTTCAACCTAGCTATTGAAGGTAAGTAATTCCTACGCAATGTAAGTTTAATATATAGATTATGGGTAGATTTTAACATGAAAAACTGTGAGAATTGTGGGTTAAATCTAGGTTTTGGATAAAAATGGGATTTAACCACGAAAATGGTTATAAAATTGAATGAAGGTTATATGTTTGAGTTCGTGAGGTTATGGGTAGCAACTTTCTTCGAAAATTTCCAGGATCTGGGCGCGTGGGTCGGGGATGAATATTAATAATCCTTAAATTGGGGTTGGGTAATCACACTGTGAGTTAGAATAAAAACTCTGAACATGTATTGATTAATTTATATAACATTTGACTAGTTTTGGATCGTTCGGCACCGAGTTGAGGCTTTAGAATGAAATTTGGGACCGGCAAGTGAACTTTGAAACGAGGTAAGTCTCTTGTCTAACCCCATAGTTGAGTTAAATTAATATTTTCTCCTAATTGTGGGAGCTACGTACTCACGATGTGACATGAGTCAGTGCATAACTACTATTTATGCTTATGTCCAAGTAGTTTAGGACCCAAATCATGAATTATGTGTAATGTTTGCGCCCTACTTGTTGATGTAAGTGCCCAAATTTTATTAGAACTTGTTAGAGGAATTGTAAAAGACCGAATTTCACTTGCTTGAATTTAGAGCGGATTACTTGACTGTTGATGGAAATTGTACTACAATGTGTATTAGCCTTGTAATAATGTTTAAGTCAAATTCTTATAAAATATCCTTATTTCTTGTGGAGCGGACCGAACGCCTCGGCAGTAGAATAGATGCATCTATGGATCGTGTCGCACGTCCCTCGGCAGTGTACATGTTATTCTAGATCAGGTCGTACGACATCGGTATAAATCATTCTTAATAATACTCGGAGCCTAATCATACTTGATATTACCTTGTGGCTTGTGAGTTTACAATTATTAATGAAAGAGATTTACTTGAAATTTATTAATTTGTGAAAGAACTATTTGTTCCTACTTGTTAATGAGTTATTATTATTATTTACATAACCCATGTTTATTTAGTATTTCTATATTCATATTGTTAGCCCATAATAAGTGTCCTAGTCAACCCCTCGCTACTACTCTTCGAGGTTAGACTTGATACTTACTAGGTATATGTTTTTTATGTACTCACGCTACACTTCTACACTGACCGTGTAGGATCTGAGACAGGTGCATTTGGCCACAATATCAGCGTGCATCCCCGTTACCCCAAGGCCTAGTGGTGAGATGCTTCTTGAGCTGTTCCGCAACACCTAGAGTCTCTCCTTCATATTTATTTCTGTCTTTTTTCATTTCAGACAGTTGCTAGAGTTTTGTATAATCTATTAGTACTCATACACTTGTGACACCAGGTCTTGGCACACATACTAGCAAACATATGGTTTTGGATTATTCTATTATTATGATTGCACTCAGCTGCTTTTGTTTATTTATCTAAATTTGTTGTTTCCTAACCTGTTAGTTAATGGAACTTAATTACCTGGAAATTTATAAAAAGAGTAATCACGTGGTCACGGTTGGTTTGCCTAGCGGCGGCGCTGGGCGCCATCACGACCTATATGAGAACTGGGTCGTGATAATTTTATTTGACTTTTGCGACCAATTTAGATATTTTCTGACCGATTTTGGTCGGTTTCTTATTCCGACTGACTTCTGTCGGTATGGTGCAGATGGATTTTGGTAGATTTCTAGTAGTGATAGTTGTAACGACCCGACCGGTTGTTTTGAGCTCTAGTGCGCCGTTCAACAGTTTGACGCCTTGGGTAGCTTCAGTTAAGGTATTATGACTTGTACGTGTGGTCAATTGAATTCCGGAAAGTTCGGAGTTGATTTGGGAAGGAAATTCTCATTTCGGAAGTTTTAAGTTGGAAGAGTTGACAAGGGTTTGACTTTTGAATAAACGACCTCGGAATCGGTATTTGAAAGTTCCAATAGGTTCGTATGATGATTTCAGACTTAGGCGTATGTCTGGATCGGGTTTTGGGTGACCAGGGAGCATTTCAGTGCTTATTATGGAAAGTTAGCTTGTTGAAAGAATTTCATATCTTTGGGTTGAAGTGTATTTTTATATTCTTGATGTATTTTTGGGATTCCGAGAGTGGGAGTAACTCTGTATGGTGATTCTGGTCTTAGGAGCGCATCTGGATATGGATTTGGATATCCGTAGGTCATTTCGGGGTCATTTGACGAAAGTTGGAAATTTTAAGGTTTTTGGAAAGTTTAACCGGGAGTGGACTTTTTGATATTGGGTTCGAATTCCGATTCGGGGAGTTGGCGTAGGTCCGTAATGTTAAATGTGACTTGTGTGCAAAATTTGAGGTTAATCGGACGTGAATTGATAAGAATCAGACGTACGGAAGTGGTTTTAGAAGTTTTGAGTTTCATGATTTGATTCATGCGTTTTGGCGTCCGATTTATGCTTTTATATGTTATTTTTGTGTTTTGATCGCGCGAGCAAGTTTGTATGATATTTTTAGACAGGTGTGGACATTTGGTGTGGAGCCCCGAGTGCCCGGGTGAGTTTTCGAGTGGTTCTGAGTGGTGAAGAACTTCAGTTCCGCTTGTTTCTAGTCTGGGCTGCAGGTCTCGCAAATGCGAGGTCTTATTCGCATTGGCGTGGAACGATTCGCATTTGCGACAACGGGAAAAACAATGAGAGGTTCGCATTTGCGTACATTTTATCGCTTCAACGAATCTGTCCCTTCGCATTTACGAAAATTTTGGTTGCAAATGCGACCTTGACATAGGTGGTTGTGCTTCGCATGCGATGCTTTTGTCTTAATTGCAACTATCGCATTTGCAAACAAGGTGTCGCAAATGCGATATATGCGACTGGTGCAAGGACTTTTTATTTCGGGACTTAGCTCATTTCCCTCAATTCTCACTAGGACTTAGGCGAATTTTGAGAGCGTTTGCGGGGTGATTCCATTAATGACATGAGGTAAGTGAGTTCTACTAGTTGTGAGTTAAATACAAGGGATATATATGGATCTAGACATGAAAATTGGTAAAAATTTTGGATTTTGAAGAAAAGCCTAGAAATTGGTATTTTTGGATTTTGACCACGAATTTGGGCATGAAATTGAGAATAAATTATATATTTGAGTTAGTGATATTATGAGTAATGTTCATCTTCAAAAATTTTCGAAATCCGGGCACGTGGGCTTGAGGGTGACCTTATCGACTTTTCGAGTGGAGTTGGAGGTTATAAATTGGATTGTAATGAGTATTAGAGTATATTTATGGATTTTGCACATTCGTTGACTAGCTTTGGAGTGATGGACATCGATTTGAGTTGTTGGAAAAGCTTTGGAGCCGGTTATGGAACTTCAGAGCGAGGTAAGTCTCTTTTCTAACCTTGTAAGAGGGAATTAACCCCATAGGTGAATTGATTTAATATGTGCTTTTATTTGTGGGGGCTGCGCATGCACGAGGTGACAAGGGTCTGTACGTAGATAATAATTATATAATTATTCTTTTGTCCGGATAGTCTAAGATCCAAATCATGCCATACTTGCAATGTTTCACCCTACTTGTTAATTTAATTGCTTAAATCATATCGGAACTTGATAAAGGAATTGTAAGAGGTTAAACTTCATTTACTTGAGTTTTGGACAAGTCACTTGACCATTAATGAGAATTGGTATTTCATTGAATATTAGCCTCCTAATAATCTTGAATCGGTTGTCTTAATGTATCTTCTCTTCTTGTGGAGCGGGTAGAACACCTCGGTAGCAGATAGATGCATCTATGGTTCGTGTCGTTCGATCCTCGGCAGTGCACAATATATATATATATATATATATATATATATATATGTTGGATCGGGCAGTACGACCTCAACATAATTCGTGCGTAATAATTCTTGGAGTCCAATTTTAATTGATATCGTTTCATTGGTTTGAAAGATTAATTTGTTAAATAATGAAAATTAATTTGGGATTTACTATTAGTGAAAGAATTATTTATTTATTTCTTGTTATTGAGTTTTTAGCTGTATTTATATAATCCATGCTTAATTATAATTTCGGTACTTTATTGCTAGCCCATAGTAAGTGTTGAAACCGACCCCTCGGCACTACTTCTTCGAGGTTAGACTAGATACTTAATGGGTATGCGTTGATTTACGTACTCATGCTACACTTGCTGCATATTTTGTGCAGGTATGTATATGTCTAGTGGTCTTGTGGGTGCAGAGGCGCGGCTATTGCGGAGACTTAGGTGAGATGCATCCCATGTTACGAGTCTGCAGCACACTCAGTCTCCATCAGAATTATTTACATTTTTCTGTCTAATTTGTATTCTAGACAGGTGTTGTATGTTATCATATTTCCTAGTTAATGCTCATGTGCTTGTGACACTGGGTTTTTGAAGGTGCTTACGGGTTGTTCATCATTGTATTTTGTGAAAATATTATCATTTGTCCTGCAAATTCTATTTCTTACTATTTAATTGATGAAAATTATGATTTCAAAATACTAAAATGGGTAATTAAGTTAATCATTCACTGTTTGCTTGCCTGACGACGGTGTTAGGCACTATCACGACTTTTAGTGGATTTTGGATCGTGACAAGAGTAATATTACTTTTACAAAAAGAAAAAGAACATTATGTATTAGTGTGCATACATAAAGGAAAAGGACAACTTTCATTGCATCATGCATAAACTCTTCAAGTTCTCACTAGTATTTGTTAGCTTAATCTTTGATTTTTTTCGCGCTTCTATTAGCATTTTCCTTTATAGTTTATAGATAACTACTGAGATTTTATATTCAAAAGTGATGCTAGTTATAATGTCAATTACCATCACATTTCTGAAATAAATAAAATCCTCTTTCTTTTAGATTCACTAACTCGTAGTATACTGACGTAAAAATGATTTTTAACAAAAACTATACTGCATTATCTTGAAGCATGGCTAATTATTCTTAACGGAAACATTAACTCAAATTGAAGTGACCAATTAAGTGATACCAAAATTTGGGTTCAAAATCGGGTAAAAATGCAAACTAAACTAAGAACGCAAGAGGATTTTAAGGGCAAATCTTTTTGTCACGACCCAAAATCTACTAAAGGCCGTGATGGCGTCGGACATCACTGTCAGGCAAGCCAACACCAAGAAATTAATTAAATCTTTTTATTTTAGTATTTTTAAAACCATTTCTTTTCATTACATTAAATAATAAATAATGAACTTCACCGAGTAAATAATGATGTCCTTAACAAATTCAAATACGGAATAAATCTCATAATCATCCCAGAACCCGGTGTCACAAGTGCATGAGCAATTTCTAGGAAACAAATGTAATACAATAACCGTCCGAAATACAAATTGGACAATAGAGAAAATACAATACAATATTCTAAAGAGACTATGATGTCTGTGGGTCGTCCCGAGAGGTGCAACTCACCTAAGTCTCTGTATCAACCATGCCGCTACGCCAAACAAGGCCACTACACATATATGTTCCTGTGCAACAAAAATCATCAAGTATAGTATGAGTACAGAAATAACGTATACACAGTAAGTATCCCGTTTAACCTCGAAGAAGTAGTGACGAGAGGTCGACTTTGACACTTACTAGTGGTCCAATAAAATACCAAAATATTTAAAAGTATGAATTTTATAAGGTGATTGCAAACTCGATAAGCATGAAGCAGGTAAACATTCTTTTAATAATAAGAGATTTACAAAAAATCATTTTTCATCATTTTTCAATTTACCTCGGGCCAAGGTGGCAATATCAATATTGATAAATTTCAAGGCAAGCAATACAAGCATGCACAAATCATGCCGAGATCCAACATAATAATAAAATGTGCATTGTCAGAGGGTCAAATGTAAATAAAGAATCACCCCGCTCACAAATCATACATGCAACGCAGCACACATAGATACACACATTAAAACAATCAATCAAGAATGCACCAGGGAACATTTATCCAAGGAAAGTCAATCCTTTTTTCACGATTAAGAAAATGAAGTTTAACTTATTTAGAAATTCATTTACTAATTCGTTAAGATTTAAGCAATTTAAATTGTTAATAAGGTTACAACTATTTCAAGTATAGCATGCTTTTGGATCCTAGACTACCCGGACTTAAGCACAATAGTAGCTACACACGGAATCTCGTCACCTCATGCGTACGTAGCCCCCACAAATAGTAGCACATAATTAATTATTTCACCTATGGGGACAATTCCCTCTTACAAGGTTAGAAAAGAGACTTCCCTCGCTCCGAAGTTCCATAACCATCTTCCAAGCCCTTCCGATGACTCAAATCGATGGACAACGCTCCAAAACTAGCCAATAATTATGCAAACCCATTAATATATCCTCAAATACCCATTATAATCCAATTTATTAACAATTTCTAACCCCGATCCAAAAGTCGATAAAAATCACTCTCGGGTCCACGTGCCCGGATTCTGAAATTTTTTGAAGATAAACTTTACCTATAACCTCACGAACTCAAATATGTAATTTACTCCAAGTCCCATGTCCAAAATCGTGGTCAAAATACGAAAATATAAATTCTAGGTTTTTCAACCAAAACCCCAAATTTCTACTAAATTCCATGTTAAAATCTATATATAATAAATGTATTTAACTCAAAATTGGGAATAAAGCACTTACCCCTACTAGTTGATGAAGACGGCGCTCCACATTGCTCCAAAATCGGCTCCCATGGTCAAAAAAATTGAAATCGAGCCAGACCCTTCGCTTTAAAGAAGACACTGCCCAGCCCCGACCTTGGCACCTGTGGTCAACCAGCCGCATCCGCGCTTCCGCTTCTGTGGCCTCTCCTTCCGCACCTGCGGTCCTTTCCGCTTCTGCAACTACTAAGATGACGCAGGTGCATACATTTTTCCACTTATGCGATTCCCGGTGACCTTGGCTCATCCCGTACCTGCGAGCCATCTCGCACACCTACAGGATCGCACCTGCGGCCCTCTTCACGCAGGTGCGGTCACACCAGATGCCCAACTGCTTCAGCTCTTCCTCAACTTCAAATTTCATCCGTTAACCACCCAAAAACCACCCGAGGCCCCCGAGACCCCGTCCAGTCACACCAACCATTTCCAAAACATGACACGGACCTGCTCGAGGCCTCAAATCACATCAAACAATGCCGAATTCACGAATCACACCCCATCCCAAGCTTAATGAATCTTAGAATTCCAAACTTCTTCATTCGACGCCGAAACCCATTCAAATCACGTCTGATTGACCTCAAATTTTGTACACAAGTCATATTAAACATTACGGACCTACTCCAACTTCCGGAATCGGATTTTGACCCCGATATCAAAAGGTCCACTCCCGGTCAAACTTCTCAAAGACCTTCAAATTTCTAACTTTGGACAAACAACTCCGAAATGACCTATGAACCTCCAAATCCGCATCCGGACACGCTGCCAATACCAGAATCACATACGGAGCTATTCCCAGACTCGGAATCCCAGACGGACATCGATAACATTGAAATGTACTTCAACCCAAATTTATGAATTTCTTCCAAAATGCCAACTTCCACAATAGATGCCGAAACGCTCCTGGGTCATCTGAAATCCGATCTGAACATACGCCCATGCCCGAAATCATCATACGAACCTGCTGGAACCTTCAAATATCGATTCCGAGGTCATTTATTCAAAATCAACCTTTGGTCACATTCTTCGAACTTAAAGCTTTCGAAATGAGAATTTTCTTTCCAAATAAACTCCGAACTACCCGGGTTTCATTCCGACCATGCGTACAAGTCATAATACCTGAAGTGAAGCTGCTCATGGTCTCAAACCGCCAAAGAACGTGCTAGAGCTCAAAACGAGCGATCAGGTCATTACATTATCTCCCAGTTAAACATACGTTCATCCTCGAACGTGCTAAGGACTGTGCTGGAGTAGTCTGGAATTACTATTTAACACCTTGTGCACCTACCCGTTCTACCACAACTCTGTTGAGCACATTAGCTCAATCAAATCTGAAGATATTCTCTTTTATTTTCGCAAATAAGCCTTAGAGCCCAGTTCTGACATCCAAAATTCTCTGCCAGGCCTGCTATTAACATGTGAACACCGTATCAATAACCACACAATGTACTAGAACATGACTCCATACCTTTGCTGAATTCACACCATGTACCACATCATTCGCAGGCCCATGATAACACTTTCTGATCATAATAGCCGACATTCCTCGAATCTAATGCTCACAATGCCCCCATGACATATATATAGGTCCTGTTCTAACTCTTACAATACCGCCACGACAGAAGAGGTATGTAGAAATTCATAACCAACTGCCGAGTCAACAAATCGTTGAGTCTATACTTCTGACAAGAACCATTACCTCATTCTGAACCAAATAATGGTATTTGTTTTTTAATATACTTCATATATTTTTTTCTCACTAATCCTAGATCCAATAATCTCGTCTAACCCAGTACGAGCTGCCTAGGCAATAAGCCACCCCAGACATGACCAACAGTCTCACATGATGCCATAATGTGCTAATAAGCTACAAACTCGAACGTGATACATAAGGAAAACGAACTCTGGAAGGGACTACTCAACCCACACAACTAATATGAACTTTCCTCAGAAAATGGGAAACAAAACACACAAAAATAGATATAGGGTACTGTACTCAACATCACACTATCGTGACGTGCAACCCGATCCAAACAAAATACCAGGGGCGGCGTGCCACCCGATCCACACACAAAATCTATAACGAAATACTTACCGAGCTAAAGTGCTCGTAACCACGAAACATCCGAATATCGGACACAAGCAGGCCAAATGCATAATACCATTCCTGGGGAGACAAATAGCGCCATACTCTACAAAACTCATGCACAACTAAGGTGCGATATATGATCTAAATCTCGAGAGCCATCCTTCTCACATACCACCATCGCTACGGGGAACCTCAACATATATGTAATTTATCAAGCCGTTTCACAACTCACATGGCACAAATAAAGCATTAGATGAAATAACCGACGAAGAAACGACATCCAACGTCCGAATACTCCTCCATGAGTGGCGCTATGCTGAAATGAACACATCTGGCTTGATATAGAGCCTATATTCATATTTAAATCCATTCACATACCTCAAGCCGATTCTGATCGCACCGCACTAGGCTAATAACCTTTCAAGGCCTCACAATAACCCCTTTTTCCGCATAACACACAAGAACAACCATCATAACTGGAACAAACTCCCACAGTCCACAACCAAATGAACTGAGTGCCCTCCCGGCATAAATTCTCAAATAAGCGATATTACCACATTCTTCATACTTTGTTTAAATCTTCAATCAATCGAGTGACTACAATGTCACACTTGTACAATCTTCCCGTGAGATATTCTTCCACGAACTTCCGCACAAGGTAATAAGTCTGCACATACATATCACCGGTCGCACTAACACTGTAAAGCAAATGAAGAATCCATAACGAGGATGCAAAGCTTCTGTCACAAAACACCAATCTCGGGTGATGCTGAAGACAATACCAGCTTACTCTAAACATTCAAATCTCTTTCCTGCTCATCTGAGCTCGTGACATCCCTGCCAACACCGAACCGCAACCCTGATCCTCACTTTTAAATTTCATACCGCTCACTGCACCTAACATGCGAATATGCGATAGTACAAGAATTTCATCATAACTCCTGAACCACTGATAGGGTGAACACTGCATCACATAGAAATTTTTACCTAACTCATTCCAAGAGAACCATAAAAACACGCGAGTGAATTCTCATAACCGTAGAACATTCAAATCCTCAAGTAGTGGTCTAAACCACCATAACCCTTCGGAGATCCGCGTACACACAACAGGCCAAAATACTTGGATATTTCCAAATAAAACTGATTATGGCAGCCGTCAAACCTCGCACGTACCGTCACAAATCACATGCATATTGATCACGCTGAAGGAACTGATCACTGCCACCATTATGCCAATTCAACCATGGCTAACCAATCTAACTTCTTCTAATTCATCCTCAACTTGCCTTAGAGATAATAATAGCTCAATTTCTTACATCGCCACCTAAACCCGCCTCGTCTTAAGTGGCCCCATTCCACGAGACCACATTGTCTCCAAACCCATGAACCTCTTCATACCCTCATTGCACGTACACTTACATCTTCTACTGGTACACCCATTCTGATAATTCCTCTACGAATCTGAAGTAATTTTCTCTTTTTTTCCTCCAAATGCTACTTTGCAAGTCAAAAATATCATAGAACATCTCGTGCCTCTTATCATAATCCGCTACAAAAGCTCGATTCTTAACCATAATGTGGGCTTGAAATCCGTATTCACCACATTTTAACTTTTGAATTCACTAGGGTCGTTGCTAAGAGTCACTCACTTTGACTTGGTCCCAAATATAATCAACTTCAAGGCTCTGATAGCACATGAACCAATAGGACCAATATAGCACATATTCCTCAATCCTTTTCTCAAATCACCATTGACATTTCATTTCCCTTAGTCATAATAATCCACCAATACACCAATGACTAGAAACCTCACAAGTAGATAACCATGCAACCCAATCGTAGGCAGTAGGACTCTTCCACTTAGCTTGAAGCTGCTATTACACAACTATGGAACCCACCAAGATTCTTTCTTCATTTTTGACATGATCTGGCACAACCAACCAGTTCAATTCTTCGAAATCCTTCTGTTAGCACTTAATGAACAATCTGAATCTCTAACATCATTCACATATTTGACCTCTTACTGGATAGTCAGTAAAATCCTTCGCAGAAGCTTCGCCAACCATGAGATCACTGACCTTCTCACAGGATATAACCCCTTGTGGAAATTACATGCCGACATCTTCCAACGCGCTGCACGGGGTACAATCACTACGACATCAATAACCCATCCTGAGCCCATTTTCATTCACTAGCTATACCAGTCCGTTCACTCCTTATGGACATCAACTAAATGTGTGACAATACCTTTCAATTTAAAGTTATATTGCATCCTTCTTCATATCAAGCAACTCCTTTCTGTTTCATTCAATCTCCCATTGTATAATAGCCAATATTTCAAATTAAGCCCGTGAATCAATCACCGTCCACAAAAATTCCCAAATCATACTAAACATTTCCTCAAGATGTGCAAATATCCTACCACAGAACCCATATGCTACACTGCCACTCTCCCACTTTGGTCATACTCACTCCTTTAAGCAACTACTCGACTTTCGCTTCTTACACCTGGCCTTCTAGAAATTAACCACCGCCTGACACTTCCCGCATGTCCTTCCTCATCCTTTGCTGCCCAGTTGCTGCCTTAGATCAATATTTATCTCTGTAGCACTTAAACTGATAGATTTCTACTAACTTCAACTTCTTCCGAAGATCCTTCTTCTCGAGCCGTCAGCATTAGAAATACCCATTCAATCCTGGACCACCGCACCCCGTGATCTCTGACAGGCGCTTCTCCAATACTATCTCACAATATTTGTGATAACCCAAAGGGTCATCTTATGATTCAAGACACCATTTTGGACTCATTAGCCTTAAAAACATTAATTTTATTCACCTCTATTTACGTGCGCAGTCCGGGCGTGAATCTGAAAACCCCTCTATATGAAATATAAGAAATAATAATATCTAGAGTTAAAATTTGATTTTAGTTGGCTTTGGTTAACATTTTGAGTAAATGGACCTGGAACCATGTTCTTACTGTCTCGAGAGGTCCACAGTAAAATATGGGACTTGGGCATATGCCTTGAATTGAATTCCGAGGTCCCTAGCTTTAGAAATGATTTTTTGAAGAAAATTGTTATACTGAATTTTAAAGGAAATAAAAATATTAATTAATGTTTGAACTCGTTGGTATCGGGCCCATATTTTGGTTACGAAGCCCGGTACAAGTGTTTTATAATGTTTATGTCCTTTTTGTGAAATTTGGTGGAAAGCAGTGTTCATTTGACGTGATTCGGACGTCCGGTTGAGAACATAGTGAATTTGAAGTGTTCTTGAGAAATTCATGATTTTTATGTTAAATCCGTAGTTTTAGGTGTTATTTTTGTGATTTGATCGCACGAGCGAGTCCGTATGATATTTTTAGACTTGCGTGCATGTTTGGTTTGGAGACCTGAGGGCTCGAGTTAGTTTTTGATAGGCTACGGGGTGTTTCGGACTTATAAACTTCGGCTGTCATAACTGGTACTGGTGCACTGAGTCATTCCTCTTCGCGATCGCGAAGCATCTCCCACGATCGTGAAGAATAAATGCACTGGGGGTCATTTTTGTTCTTTGCGAACGCGAAGTCTTGGATGTGAACGCGAAGCACTGGAAGGGAGTACCCTTCACGAATGCAGTCCGACTTACGCGAACACGATGTGTTAATAGACCTGGGGGAGGGGAGTCCGTTTCTTCTACACGAATGCGACCACCTGGTCGTGAATGAGATGTCCAAAGGCCACAAAGCATCACGAATGCGAGCCTACCTACGTGAACGCGAAGGCCATTGGGCCGTAACACTTCGCGATCGCAACAGGCCCATCGCGAACGCGATGAAGGCTTGCCCAGCGATTAAAAACAGAAGTAACAGGGGAATCAACCATTATTTCATATTTTCAAAACCAAGAAGACCTAGAGGAGATTTTCAGTATACAAGTTCTTCCCCAAAGTTTTGGTAGACAATTCTAAACTATTTTCTTTCGATTACCCATTATTTTTCATCACTTTTCAATCAAAAATCAAGGGTTTTCATGGTAGAAATTGGGGGTTTGGGTAGAATTAGGAAATTTTGTAAAATTGGAATTTAGACCACGAATTGGGTTCGGATTTCGAAACTAACTACATATTCGGGCTTGGGGGTGAATGGATAAACGAAATTTAGTCCGAACCCCGAGTTTGGACCAAGCGGGCTCGGGGTCAGTTTTTAATTATTTTTTGGGAAAACATAGGAAAATCATAATTATGCATTAAAGTTAGTTTCTTTAGCACTAATTGAGCAGTGAGTGGCCTGTGAAATTGAGGTAAGTGCTTGGTCTAACTTTGACTTGAGGGATTAGGAATCCCCAACTTAAATGCTATGTGAAATTTTATGTGTGTGGTGTATAGGTGCGGTGACGAGTTTCTATGTGCCACCAAATTATCTGTTTAGCATGTTCCCTTCCCCGTTTCCACTTTATTATATTCCTATCTTAATTGTTTCATGACCATTGATGCTTCCATGTATACTTGTTTTTGTCCACTTGTTTTGTTAAATATATTGTTTCACTTATTTGAAAGTATTAATTATTCCTTAGCTTTGTTGTGGTACATTAATTTTTGAGCTGGTGGTTAGTGTTTCATGAAACATTCCGGTTGGTTTCGCTGTGAGTAATAATTGGTGAAGTTTCTTAATTGTATAGCTTTCCGTTTACATTAGTTCAGATATAAATATTGTGAAGGATTTTGATCTAAATTGTGAAACCCTTATTATAAATGGTGAAATGTGATTTTCTAGTGGGAGCGGGTTGCACGCTGCAACAAGGAGTAATAAGGGTGGACAGGTGGGATCGGGTTGTACGCCGCAACAAGAGGAATAAGGGTGATATATATGTTAAGGAGTAATAAGGGTGGACAGGTGGGATTGGGTTGCACGCCGCAACAAGGAGTAATAAGGGAAAATATTAATGTTGCTACTGGTTATATGATGGAAACTAGAATACCCACTATTTTATTTGTTATTCTTCATATTCTACTTGTACCTTTATTTAAATTGTAACATGGAAATTTGCGTAAGTACGTCACGTCCCCAAATCCTAAACCGGTCGTGATTGCGCCTATCGTGGAACTAGGCTATCCAATAATCACATGTTTACAGTTTCTCTAAAAATCCCAACTAATTTCAAGAATTTCATAAAATATATAGAATTTGCTAAATACATTAAGCCAATAAACAGTTCAACCAACCCAAAACCCGGAGCCAACATGTCATGAGCATCTACGAAAGATAAGCCAAAAAGATATACTATTATAATAAAAAACCTTCGAATAAATATCTAGATACAACAAGAAGGGAAAACAGAGATGCTGCGGACGCTGAACAACTACCTCTATATCACGCACTCCGGCTCCACGGAATAAATAACTAATGCTCGGTATCTGCACACAGGGGTGCAGGGAGTAATGTGAGTACGCCAACTCAGTAGTAATGAAAATAAATCAAGTCTAACCGGCAAGAAAACACATGAAAAATAAATTTCATCAATTCACAATATGCACATCCTTTCTTTCCAACAGTATAATCAAAGATATATGAAACCATCACCAACTTCAGAAAAGCCCTTTGAAAAATGTATATTTCCAACAACCTCAAACCGAAAGATTTAGTATGAAAATGAAATAAATCACAAAGAGGCCCCTCGGGCAAAACATATTTCATAAGTTCAGAGTGAAAGTGGCAAATTCATAAGTATCCCCTCGGGAAAAAACATGTATCATAATCAGCCCCTCGGGAAAAAACATGTATCATAAATCTCCCGATTGCTCAGAATCTAGCCAAAACCGTTTTAACATCATTAATATATGCTAAAGGAACACAACCCAATCGAAAAATATCAAATTATAGAAAAATCTCGAAATTCGGCCAAACCCGAGCCCCAGGCCCACATCTCAAAATTCGATAAATTTTACATCACTAGAAACCTCGACCTCCCACGATTCTACACATACCAAAAACACCACAATCGGACCACAATTGCCTACCCAAATTACCAAAAGAATTTTCCAATCCTCCGCCCATTCTTCCCAACCTTTTCCAACTTTAATCCCTCAATTTACAAGCCTAATCCGAACAAAATAGTATAGAAACGACTTTAATAACCTGGGAACTTACCTCCACTGAAGAACCACGAATTTCTCTTCAATTTGCCTTCAAATGAGCTCCAACCGCATGCAACAATGGTGAAATGAATAAAATTTCATGGAGGTCACTTTTTATACTGTTCTTCCCAGCAATTCCGCACATGCAGACACTAAATCACACTCGTGGACCCGCACCTGCGGTCCCAGGTGCGCACATGCGCAATCCCACTAACGGACCAATTTTCGCACATTCGACCACTTCTTCGCACCTGCGGCTTCACAGGTGTGGCCAACTCTTCGCACCTGCGGATTTCCCCTGCCTAGCCTCCTTTTGCACCTGCGCATGGCCTTTCGCACCTGCGTCATTGCACATGCGGCTACCCTTCCGTAGGTGCGGCCAACACCAGAAAATTACACCAGCAACCATTTGCTGTAATTTTCCAAGTTCAAAACTCCGCCAACCATCTGAAATCCATCCCAAGCCCCTCCGGGCCCCAACCAAACATACCAACACACCCCATAGCATTATTCCAACCTAGTCGAGCCTCCGAAACACCAAAAACAACATGAAAACCCCAAAATTACATCAAATTCAAGCCTATGAACTTTGAAACTTCCAAATTTTTCCAACTACGCCGAAACCAACCAAACCACCTCCGATTGACCTGAAATTTTTCACACATACCCAAAATAACATTATGGACCTATTCCAACTTCCGGAATCCCATTTCGACCCCGATAGCCTATTTTTCACTGCCGACTAGAAATCGCCAAAAACTAACTTTCGCCAATTCAAGCCTAACTCTACGCCGGACATCAAACTTCATTCCGAACACACTCCTAAGTCCCAAATCACGTAACAAAGCTATCCGAGCCATAAAATCCGCATTCTGAGGCCGTTCACCAAAAAGTCAACTCTCAGTTGACTTTCTCAATTTTTAGGCTACTTTAGGAGACTAAATGCCTCAATTTTCAGCATGACCACTCCGGACCCAAACCAACTGACCCAACACAACAAAAATAGGCTAGAAATATATGACAAATTCATAAATGGGGGAAACATGGTAATTCTCACAGAACGACCGGTCGGGTCGTTACATCTTCCCCCTCTTAAAAAAACATTCATCCTCGAACGGGTCTAGAAACATACCCGGAGTCTCAAATAAGTGAGGATATATGTCCCGCATCTCCCGCTCGGTCTCCCAGGTGGCATCCTCCACTGGATGCCCTCTCCACCAAACCTTCATTGAAACTATATCCTTAGACCTCAGCTTTCTAACCTGTCGACCCAAAATAGCCACTGGCTCTACCTCATATGACATATCACCCTCGAGATGAACCGGATGAATACTTGACAAACTGGAAGGCATAGAAAGCCTATAATCCACCTCCCCAACCCTCTAAAGCACCTCAAATGGCCCAATGAACCTGGGATTCAGCAACACCTTATCCCCAACCATGAAAGACACATCTCGGACCTTCCGGTCCGCATAAATCTTCTGCCTGGATTGCGCCATGCGAAGCCGCTCCTGAATCAACTTCACCTTACCCAACGCATCTTGAACCAAGTCTGTGCCCAATAGCCTAGCCTCGCCCAGCTCAAACCAACCAACCGGGGATCTGCACCTCCTACCATGTAAAGCCTCGTATGGAGCCATCTGGATACTCAACTGATAGCTGTTATTATATGCAAAATCCGCTAGTGGAAGAAACTGGTCCCATGAACCACCAAAGTCAATCACACAAGCACGCAACATATTCTCCAAAATCTGAATGGTATGCTACGACTGCCCGTCGGTCTGAGGATGAAACGATATGCTCAAATCAACCTGAGTACCCAACTCTCTCTATACGAATCTACAAAACTGAGATGTGAACTGAGTACCTCTGTCGGAAATGATAGAAACTGGAACCCCATGCAATCGGACAATCTCCCCAATATAAATCTCAGTCAAACCTCTGAAGCAATCCACCTGGTCTCTGGTGCTCATACTTGACCTGTTGACAATTGAGACACTGAGCCACAAACCCAACAATATCTTTCTTCATCCTCCTCCACCAATAATGCTGCCTCAAATCCTGATACATCTTCGCGGGACACGGATGGATGGACTACCGCGGACTATGGGCCGCAGCTAGAATCAAATCTCGAAGCCCATTTACTTTGTGCACGCAAATCTGGCCCTGCATCCTCATGACCTAATCATCACCAATGACCACATCCCTGGAATCACCGTGACAGACCTTGTCCTGAAGAACAAGCAAATGTGGATCATCATACTTGCGTGCTCTAATCTGATCGTAAAGAGAAGACTTGGAGGCTACACAAGGAAATACCCGTGGGGGCTCTGATAGATCGAATCTCACCAACTGACCCGCTAAGGCCTGAACATCAAGGGCTAATGGACGCTCTGCTACTGGGAGGTAGGATAGACTCCCCATACTCAATGCTCTACGACTCAAGGCATCGACCACTACATTGGCCTTCCTTGAGAAGCTCTAACCATCTCCTCTGACACAAATTCAAGTCCTTCTGCCTCAGCAGATACTGCAAACTACGATGATCAGTGAAAATCTCACACTGCACTCTATACAAATCATGCCACCAAATCTTCAAGGCATGAACAATGGCAGCTAACTCAAGATTGTGCACTGGAAATTTCTTCTCGTGCACCTTCAACTGCCTAGATGCGTAGGAAATCACCCTACCATCCTGCTTCAATACCCCTACCAACCCAACTCTATAAGCATCACAATAGACTGTGTAAGAACCCGAACCAGTAGGCAAAACTAGTACCGGAACTGTGGTCAAGGCTGACTTGAGCTTCTGAAAGATCTCCTCACACTTATCAGACCGTCTGAATGGAGCACCCTTCTGGGTCAATCTAGTCAAAGGCGAAGCAATAGAAGAGAATCCCTCCACAAAGCGACGGTAATATCCCGCTAAACCAAGGAAGCAGCTGAGGACGGTCTGGGCCAACTCAGCACCGCCTCTATCTTCTTCAGATCAACCTGAATACCCTCACTAGACACCACGTGCCCCAATAAAGCTACTGAACCAA
This sequence comes from Nicotiana paniculata, assembly GCA_005239505.1. NCBI lineage: Eukaryota > Viridiplantae > Streptophyta > Magnoliopsida > Solanales > Solanaceae > Nicotiana > Nicotiana paniculata. The sequence continues at coordinate 146,847 of ML344248.1, read as the reverse complement.
GACAAAACTCATACTTGGAGAATTTTGTATAAAGCTTCTCCTCCCTCAACTTCTGTAACACAACTCTAAAATGCTGAGCATGCTCTTCCTGGCTACGAGAATAAACCAGGATGTCATCAATGAACACAATGAAGAAAGAATCAAGGTAAGGCTGAAACACGTTGTTCATCAATTGCATGAACGCAGCTGGGTCATTGGTCAGCCCAAATGAAATAACCAAGAACTCATAATGACAATATCTGGTCCTGAAAACAGTCTTCGGAATGTTAGAATCCCGAATCTTCAACTGATGATACCCAGATCTCAAGTCAATCTTGGAGAACACTCTAGCTCCCTGAAGATGGTCAAACAAATCATCAATGCGGGGCAAGGTATACCGGTTCTTCACCGTAACTCTATTCAGCTGTCGATAATGAATACACACACGCATGGACCCATCCTTCTTCTTCACGAACAACACCGGTGCACCCCAAGGTGACACACTAGGCCGAATGAACCCCTTATCTAGGAGTTCCTGAAGCTGCTACTTCAATTCCCTTAGCTCCGCTGGTGCCACACGATAAGGTGGAATAGAAATAGGATGGGTGCTTGACACCAAGTCAATACCAAAATAAATATCCTTGTCATGTGGCATGCCTGTCATATCTACAGGAAACACGTCCGGAAAGTCACGGACCACAGGAACTGAATCAATAGCGGGAGTCTCACCATTGACATCCCTCATAAAGCCCAGATAAGATAAACACCCTTTCTCAACCATGCGCTGAGCCTTCAGGTAGGAAATCACCCTACTAGGCATATACTCTCAAAAACCTCTCCACTCAACCCTCGGACACCATGGCATAACAAAGGTCACGGTCTTAGCGTGACAATCAAGAACATCATGACATGGAGATAACCAATCCATGCCCAATATCATATCAAAATTGACCATGCTGAGTAAGAGTAGGTCCGCTCGGGTCTCCAGACCCCCAATAGATATCGCGCACGATCGATACACATGGTCCACAACAACAGTATCACCCAACGGAATGGACACATGAACATAGGTGACTAGAGACTCACGGGGTATATCCAGAAAACCGGAAAAATATGAAGAAACACATGAATAAGTAGAACCAGGGTCAAATAAAACCAAGGCATCTCAGAACCAGACTGAGACAATACCTGCGATCACGGCATCTGAGGCCATAACATCTGGCATGGCTGGAAATGAATACATGTGAGCCTGACCTCCCCTTGCCCGACCTCCCCCTCTAGGGCGGCCTCTGGCTGACTGACTACCACCCCTGGCTTCCTGGGCAGGTGGTGAAGTAACAATGGCAGCTAACTCAAGATCGTGCACTGGATAATTCTTCTCGTGCACCTTCAACTGCCTAGATGCGTAGGCAATCACCCTACCGTCCTGCATCAATACCCCTCCCAACCCAACTCAAGAAGCATCACAATAGACTATGTAAGAACCCGAACCAGTAGGAAAAACTAGTACCGGAGCTGTGGTCAAGGCTGACTTGAGCTTCTGAAAGATCTCCTCGCACTAATCAGACCATCTGAATGGAGCACCCTACTGGGTCAATCTGGTCAAAGGCGAAGAAATAGAAGAGAATCCCTCCACAAAGTGATGGTAATATCCCGCTAAACCAAGGAAACTCCTAATCTCTGCAGCTGAGGACGGTCTGGGCCAAATCTGCACCGCCTCTATCTTCTTCGGATCAACCTGAATACCCTCACTAGACACCACGTTCCCCAATAAAGCTACTGAACCAAGCCAAAACTCATACTTGGAGAATTTTGTATAAAGCTTGTCCTCCCTCAACTTCTGTAACACAACTCTAAAATGCTGAGCATACTCTTCCTGGCTACGAGAATAAACCAGGATGTCATCAATGAAAAATGAAGAAAGAATCAAGGTAAGGCTGAAACACGTTGTTCATCAATTGCATGAACGCAGCTGGGTCATTGGTCAGCCCAAATGACATAACCAAGAACTCATAATGACAATATCTGGTCCTGAAAGCAGTCTTCGGAATGTTAGAATCCCGAATCTTCAACTGATGATACCCAGATCTCAAGTAAATCTTGGAGAACACTCTAGCTCCCTGAAGATGGTCAACCAAATCATCAATGCGGGGAAAGGGATACCGGTTCTTCAACGTAACTCTATTCAGCTGCCGATAATCAATACACATACGCATGGACCCATCCTTCTTCTTCACGAATAACACCGGTGCACCTCAAGGTGACACACTAGGCCGAATGAACCCCTTATCTAGGAGTTCTTGAAGCTGCTACTTCAATTCCCTTAGCTCCGCTGGTTCCACACGATAAGGTGGAATCGAAATAGGATCGGTGCCTGACACCATGTCAATACCTAAATAAATATCCTTGTCATGTGGCATGCCTGGAAGGTCTCCAGGAAACACGTCCAGAAAGTCACGGACCACAGGAACTGAATAAATAGCGGGAGTCTCACCATTGACATTCTTCACAAAGCCCAGATAAGATAAACACCCTTTCTCAACCATGCGCTGAGCCTTCAGGTAGGAAATCACCCTGCTAGGCATATACTCTCAAGAACCTCTGCACTCAACCCTCGGACACCATGGCATAACAAAGGTCACGGTCTTAGCGTGACAATCAAGAACATCATGACATGGAGATAACCAATCCATGCCCAATATCATATCAAAATCGACCATGCTGAGTAACACTAGGTTCGCTCGGGTCTCCATACCCCCAATAGATATCGCGCACGATCGATACACATGGTCCACAACAACAGTATCGCCCACCGGAGACGACACATGAACATAGGTGACTAGAGACTCACAGGGTATATCCAGAAAACCGGAAAAATATGAAGAAACACATGAATAAGTAGAACCAGGGTCAAATAAAACCAAGGCATCTCGGCAACAGACTGAGACAATACCTGCGATCACGGCATCTGAGGCCATAGCATCTGGCATGGCTGGAAATGAATACATGCGAGCCTGACCTCCCCTTGCTCGACCTCCGTTTCTAGGGCGGCCTCTGGCTGACTGACGACCACCCCTGGCTTCCTGGGCGGGTGGTGAAGTAACAATGGCAGCTAACTCAAGATCGTGCACTGGATAATTCTTCTCGTGCACCTTCAACTGCCTAGATGCGTAGGCAATCACCCTACCGTCCTGCATCAATACCCCTCCCAACCCAACTCTAGAAGCATCACAATAGACTGTGTAAGAACCCGAACCAGTAGGAAAAACTAGTACCGGAGCTGTGGTCAAGGCTGACTTGAGCTTCTGAAAGATCTCCTCGCACTCATCAGCCCATCTGAATGGAGCACCCTACTGGGTCAATCTGGTCAAAGGCGAAGCAATAGAAGAGAATCCCTCTACAAAGTGATGGTAATATCCCGCTAAACCAAGGAAACTCCTAATCTCTGCAGCTGAGGATGGTCTGGGCCAACTCTGCACCGCCTCTATCTTCTTCGGATCAACCTTAATACCCTCACTAGACAACACGTTTCCCAATAAAGCTACTAAACCAAGCCAAAACTCATACTTGGAGAATTTTGTATAAAGCTTGTCCTCCCTCAACTTCTGTAACACAACTCTAAAATGCTGAGCATACTCTTCCTGGCTACGAGAATAAACCAGGATGTCATCAATGAAAAATGAAGAAAGAATCAAGGTAAGGCTGAAACACGTTGTTCATCAATTGCATGAACGCAGCTGGGTCATTGGTCAGCCCAAATGACATAACCAAGAACTCATAATGACAATATCTGGTCCTGAAAGCAGTCTTCGGAATGTTAGAATCCCGAATCTTCAACTGATGATACCCAGATCTCAAGTAAATCTTGGAGAACACTCTAGCTCCCTGAAGATGGTCAACCAAATCATCAATGCGGGGCAAGGGATACCGGTTCTTCATCGTAACTCTATTCAGCTGACGATAATCAATACACATACGCATGGACCCATCATTCTTCTTCACGAACAACACCGGTGCACCTCAAGGTGACACACTAAGCCGAATGAACCCCTTATCTAGGAGTTCTTGAAGCTGCTACTTCAATTCCCTTAGCTCTGCTGGTTCCACACGATAAGGTGGAATCGAAATAGGATGGGTTCCTGACACAATGTCAATACCTAAATCAATATCCTTATCATGTGGCATGCCTGGCAGGTCTGCAGGAAACACGTCCGGAAAGTCACGGACCACAGGAACTGAATCAATAGTGGGAGTCTCACCATTGACATCCCTCACAAAGCCCAGATAAGATAAACACCCTTTCTCAACCATGCACTGAGCCTTCAGGTAGGAAATCACCTTGCTAGGCATATACTCTCAAGAACCTCTCCACTCAACCCTCGGACACCATGGCATAACAAAGGTCACGGTCTTAGCGTGACAATCAAGAACATCATGACATGGAGATAACCAATCCATGCCCAATATCATATCAAAATCGACCATGCTGAGTAACAGTAGGTTCGCTCGGGTCTCCATACCCCCAATAGATATCGCGCACGATCGATACACATGGTCCACAACAACAGTATCACCCACCGGAGACGACACATGAACATAGGTGACTAGAGACTCACAGGGTATATCCAGAAAACCGGAAAAATATGAAGAAACACATGAATAAGTAGAACCAGGGTCAAATAAAACCAAGGCATCTCGGCAACAGACTGAGACAATACCTGCGATCACGGCATCTGAGGCCATAGCATTTGGCATGGTTGGAAATGAATACATGCAAGCCTGACCTCCCCTTGCTCGACCTCCCTCTCTAAGGCGGCCTCTGGCTGACTGACTACCACCCCTGGCTTCCTGGGTGGGTGGTGAAGTAACAATGGCAGCTAACTCAAGATTGTGCACTGGATAATTCTTCTCGTGCACCTTCAACTGCCTAGATGCGTAGGCAATCACCCTACCATCCTGCATCAATACCCCTCCCAACCCAACTCTAGAAGCATCACAATAGACTGTGTAAGAACCCGAACCAGTAGGAAAAACTAGTACCGGAGCTGTGGTCAAGGCTGACTTGAGCTTCTGAAAGATCTCCTCGCACTCATCAGACCATCTGAATGGAGCACCCTACTGGGTCAATCTGGTCAAAGGCGAAGCAATATAAGAGAATCCCTCCACAAAGCGATGGTAATATCCCACTAAACCAAGGAAACTCCTAATCTCTGCAGCTGAGGACGGTCTGGGCCAACTCTGCACCGCCTCTATCTTCTTTGGATCAACCTGAATACCCTCACTAGACACCACGTTCCCCAATAAAGCTACTGAACCAACCCAAAACTCATACTTGGAGAATTTTGTATAAAGCTTCTCCTCCCTCAACTTCTGTAACACAACTCTAAAATGCTGAGCATGCTCTTCCTGGCTACGAGAATAAACCAGGATGTCATCAATGAACACAATGAAGAAAGAATCAAGGTAAGGCTGAAACACGTTGCTCATCAATTGCATGAACGCAGCTGGGTCATTGGTCAGCCCAAATGACATAACCAAGAACTCATAATGACAATATCTGGTCCTGAAAGCTATCTTCGGAATGTTAGAATCCCGAATCTTCAACTGATGATACCTAGATCTCAAGTAAATCTTGGAGAACACTCTAGCTCCCTGAAGATGGTCAACCAAATCATCAATGCGGGGAAAGGGATACCGGTTCTTCACCGTAACTCTATTCAGCTGCCGATAATCAATACACAAACGCATGAACCCATCCTTCTTCTTCACGAACAACACCGGTGCACCTCAAGGTGACACACTAGGCCGAATGAACCCCTTATCTAGGAGTTCTTGAAGCTGCTACTTCAATTGCCTTATCTCTGCTGGTTCCACACGATAAGGTGGAATCGAAATAGGATGGGTGCGTGACACCATGTCAATACCAAAATCAATATCCTTGTCATGTGGCATGCCTGGCAGGTCTGCAGGAAACACGTCCGGAAAGTCACGAACCACAGGAACTGAATCAATAGCGGGAGTCTCACCATTGACATCCCTCATAAAGCCTAGATAAGATAAACACCCTTTCTCAACCATGCGCTGAGCCTTCAGGTAGGAAATCACTCTGCTAGGCATATATTCTCAAGAACCTCTCCACTCAACCCTCGGACACCATGGCATAACAAAGGTCACGGTCTTAGCGTGAAAATCAAGAACATCATGACATGGAGATAACCAATCGATGCCCAATATCATATCAAAATCAACCATGCTGAGTAACAGTAGGTCCACCCGGGTCTCCTGACCCCCAATAGATATCACGCACGATCGATACACATGGTCCACAACAACATTATCACCCACCGGAGTCGACACATGAACATAGGTGACTAGAGACTAACGGGGTATATCCATAAAATGGGCAAAATATAAAGAAACACAGGAATATGTAGAACCAGGGTCAAATAAAGCCAAGGAATTTCGGCACAGACTGAGACAATACGTGCGATTACGGCATCTGAGGCCATTGCATATGGCCTGGATCGAAATGCATACATGCAAGCCTGACCTCCCCCTGCTCGACCTCCCCCTCTAGGGCGGCCTCTGGCTGACTGACTACCACCCCTGGCTTCCTGGGCGGGTGGTGAAGTAATTAGAGCTGAAGTCGAGGGCTGGCCCCTCTGCTGAGAAGAAGCATCGGGATGGTGGGGACATTTCTCCCACACGTGCCCGAACTCTCCATACTCAAAACAACTCCCTGGAGCTGGAGGCGGGGACTGATAGAACCCCCTAGCACTAGAACGACCACTGGAAGACTCATACATAGGAGAACTCTGAATTGGGGGTGCTCGAGTTGCACTCTGAGCTGGGAGGGCACCAAATAAAGTACAACATGACTGAGAACCACGGGGACCATGCCCCGAAGATGCACCACTATACGCTGGGCGGGCTGACTGAGGAGGCTTGAATGAACGGCCTCTACCCTGTTGAAACTGCCTCCTGAAGGGAGCACCACTAGAGCTGCCCGAACCACGAGGCCTCTTGGCCTCCCACTCCTCCCGCTTCTGGCGGGGAACTGACTCAATATCTCGAGCTATGTCAACAATCTGCTCGAATGAAGCACCTAATACTCTCTCCCGAATCATAAATAGCCGGAGCTGATAAGTAAGACCATCTACAAACCTCCTCACCCTCTCCCTGTAGTAGGGACAATCTCAGAAGCATGCCTAGACAACTCGGAAAACCTCATCTCGTACTGAGTAGCTGATAACTCTCCCTGGCGCAGCTGCTCAAACTGCTTGCGCTGCTCCTCTCTGTAGGACTGAGGAACATACTTCTCCAAAAAGATCATGGATAACTGCTGCTAGGTGAGAGGTGCTGAACCAATCGGGCTACGCCTCTCGAATGAGTCCCACCAAGTAAAGGCAGCACCCGCAAATTGAAAGGTAAAAAATGAGACCCTGCTAGTCTCCAAAATACCCGCAATACGTAGTATCCTATGGCACTTATCTAGAAACCCCTGGGTATCCTCGCCCTCTGTACCACTGAAAGTCGGAGGCTGAAGTCTGTTGAACCTCTCAAACCTGCGCTGCTCGTCCTCAGGCATAGCAGGGACCACATAATCCTGGACCGGAGGAACTGGCTAAGCTGGGGCTGCTCCCGGTGCCTGAATACCCCGTACAACCTGCTCAGGTGTTCGGGCAGCTGGAGTTTGATTACCTCCCCCATCCTGAGATGTGGTGGCAGTAGAAGACATGGCGACTACCTAAGCCAAACTGGTGCACACTGTCAATATCTGAGACAAGGTCTCTTGAAGACCCGGAATAACCATAGGCACTTTCGTTGCCTGAGGCTCTCCCGCTAGAACACCATCGGCGGGAACCTGATCCTGAACGATAGGGGGATCCTGGGGTACTGTCCCGACTACTACGCGGGCTGGCCCCCTACCTCTACCCCGGCCTCGACCGCGGCCTCGACCTCTGGCTGGTCTAACTCTTGTCTGGTCACTCTGATCGGTATTGCATGTCCTCACCATCTGTGAGAGAATGAAAAAGCGTAAGTTTAGATTTCAAGAACGAATAGATTAGCACGAAAGAGTTCAATAAAGATAAAAGTGTTTCCTAAAAGGTCGGCAACCTCTCGAAGATAAGTCCAGACATCTCCGTACCGATCCGCAAGACTTTACTAAACCTGCTCATGACCGTTGAGTCCTATGTAACCTAGGCTCTGGTACCAAACTGTCATGACCCCAAATCCTAAACCGACCGTGATGGCGCTTATCGTGGAACTAGGCTAGCCAATAATCACATGTTTACAGTTTCTCTAAAAATCCCAACCATTTCAAGCATTTCATAAAATGTACAGAATTTGCTAAATACATCAAGCCAATTAACAGTTCAACCAACCCCAAAACGCGGAGCCAATATGTCATGAGCATCTAAGAGAGATAAGCCAAAAAGGTATATTATTATAATACAAAACCTCCGAATAAATTGATAGATACAACAAGAAGGGAAAACAGAGATGCTGCGGATGCTGAACAACTATCTCTATATCCCGCACTCCGGCTCCATGCGGAATAAATAGCTAATGCTCGGTATCTGCACCTGAATCTGCACATAGGGGTGCAGGGAGTAATGTGAGTATGCCAACTCAGTAGTAATGAAAATAAATCAAGTCTAAGCGACAAGAAAACACATGAAAATCAATTTCATCAATTCACAATATGCACAGCCTTTCTTTCCAACAATATAATCAAAGATATATGAAACCATCATGTCTTAAAACCAACTTTAGAAAAGCCTTTTGAAAAATGTATATTTCCAACAACTTCAAACCGAAAGATTTAGTATGAAAATGAAATAAATCACAAAGAGGACCCTCGGGCAAAACATATTTCATAAGTTTAGAGTGAAAGTGGCAAAATCATAAGTATCCCCACGGGCAAAAACATGTATCATAATCAGCCCCTACGGCATGCCTCACAGTCACTCATAATCAGCCCCTCGGGCATACCTCACAGTCACTCATGCCTCCCAATCACTCGGCACTCGGCACTCGGCACTCGATGCGCTCACTGGGGGTTTGTGGAGACTCTAGAGGAGCTCCTTCAGCCCAAGCGCTAATATCAATCCACCTCGTGGCGTATCATATCCTCACAATCAGGCCCTCGGCCTCACTCAGCAGAACCTCTCAAAAGCTCCTCGGGCGAATCAGTAAAACAGGGTCCTCGACCCAAAACATCATTTTTAAATCTCAAAGTAGTGTAAATCAAGCTGAGTTTCAAAAATAGTAAGCACAATGTAACTGAGTGAAATCATCAATAAATAGCGAGGAAAACAACAGTAAAAATCCCCCAAGGGGTCTAAACAGATCGGCACGAGGCCCCAAACACGGATTATAGACCAAATATTGCAACAGTCTTTAGAACATAATTTAACATAATGTTTTGAGTAAAATATGCAACTCATTAGTTACCGCGGAGAGGACCAAGTGCAATTCCAAAATCAGTGCGCGCCACATACTTGTCATCCGACATGTACGCCATCTAATCAGTGAAAAATATGTAGTCTGGGTTTCAAACCCTCAGGACAAGATTTATAACCATTACTTACCTCTACCTGGCCACCACACTAGTCCGCTATGCTCTTGCCTCTCAAATTGGCTCCCGATTTCTCCGAATCTAGCCGAAAACAATTTTAACATCATTAATATATACTAAAGGAACACAAACCAATCGAAAACTATCAAATTATACAAAAAGCTTAAAATTCGGCCAAACCCGAGCCCCGAGCCCACGTCACAAAATTCGATAAATTTTACATCACTAGAAACCTCGACCTCCCACGATTCTACACATATCAAAAACACCACAATTGGACCACAATTGCCTATCCAAATTGCCAAAAGAATTTTCCAATCCTCCACCCATTCTTCCCAACTTTTTCCTACTTTAATCCCTCAATTTACAAGCCTAATCCGAACAAAATAGCATAGAAACGGCTTTAATAACCCGGGAACCTACCTCCACTGAAGAACCACAAATTCTCTCTTCAATTTGCCTTCAAATGAGCTCTAACCGCAAGAAATAATGGTGAAATGAATAAAATTTCACAGAAGTCTCTTTTTATACTGTTCTGCCCAGCAATTCCGCACCTGCGGATACTTAATCGCACCCGCGGACCCGCACCTGCAGCCCCAGGTGCGCGCCTGCGCAATCCGACTAACGGACCAATTTTCGCACCTACGACCACTTCTTCGCACCTACGGCTTCGCAGGTGCGGCCAACTCTTCGCACCTCCGAATTTCTCATGCCTAGCCTCCTTTCGCACCTACGCATGGCCTTTCGTAGTCTAGCAATATATGACAAATGCAGAAATGGGGGAAATAGGGTAAATCTCAGGGAATGACCGGCCGGGTCGTTACATCCTCCCCCTCTTAAACAAACGTTCGTTCTCGAACGGGTCTAGAAACATACCTGGAGTCTCGAATAAGTGAGGATATCTGTCCCGCATCTCTCGCTCTGTCTCCCATGTGGCATCCTCCACCGACTGCTCTCTCCACCGAACCTTCACTTAAACTATATCCTTAGACCTCAGCTTTCTGACATGTCGACCTAAAATAGCCACTGGCTCTACCTCATATGACATATCACCCTCGAGCTGAACCGTGCTGAAGTCCAAAACATGAGACGGGTCACCAACATACTTCTGGAGCATCGAAACATGGAACACAGGATGAATACTTGACAAACTGGGAGGCATAGCAAGCCTATAAGCCACCTCCCCAACCCTCTGAAGCACCTCAAATGGCCCAATGAACTTGGGACTCAGCTTTCCCTTCTTCCCGAATCTCATAACACCCTTCATGGGCGACACCTTCAGAAACACCTTATCCCCAACCATGAAAGACACATCTCGAACCTTCCGGTCTGCATAACTCTTCTGCCTGGATTGTACCGTGCGAAGCCGCTCCTGAATCAAATTCACCTTACCCAACGCATATTGAACCAAGTCAGTGCCCAATAGCCTAGCCTCGCCCGACTCAAACCAACCAACCGGGTATCTGCACCTCCTACCATATAAAGCCTCGTATGGAGCCATCTGGATACTCGATTGATAGCTGTTATTATATGCAAACTCCGCTAGTGGCAGGAACTGGTCCCATGAACCACCAAAGTCAATCACACAAGCACGCAACATATCCTCCAAAATCTGAATGGTATGCTCCGACTGCCCGTCGGTCTGAGGATGAAACGCGGTGCTCAACTCAACCTGAGTGCCCAACTCTCTCTGTACGGCTCTCCAAAACTAAGATGTGAACTGAGTACCTCTGTCAGAAATGATAGAAATTGGAACCCCATGCAATCGGACAATCTCCCTGATATAAATCTAAGCTAACCGCTCCGAAAAATAAGTACTACCAACATGAATGAAGCGCGCGGACTTGGTCAGCCAATCCACAATAACCTATATAGCATCAAACCTCCTCGAAGTCCGTGGGAGTCCAACTACGAAGTCCATGGTGATCTGCTCCCACTTCCACTCCAGAATATCAAACGTCTGAAGCAATCCACTTGGTCTCTGGTGCTCATACTTGACCTGTTGACAGCTGAGACACCGAGCCACAAACCTAACAATATCTTTCTTCATCTGCCTCCACCAATAATGCAGCCTCAAATCCTGATACATCTTCGCGGCACCTGGATAGATGGAATACCACGAACTATGGGCCTCAGCTAGAATCACAACTCAAAGCCCATCTACATTGTGCATGCAAATCTGGCCCTGCATCCTCATGACCCTATCATCACCAATAACCACATCCCTGGCATCACTGTGACGGACCCTGTCCTAAAGAACAAGCAAATGTGGATCATCATACTGACGTGCTCTAATCTGATCGTAAAGAAAAGACCTGGAGGCTACACAAGGCAATACCTGCGGGGACTCTGATAAATCCAATCTCACCAACTGACCCGCTAAGGCCGGAACATCAAGGGCTAATGGCTGCTCTGCTACTGGGAGGTAGGCTAGACTCCCCAAACTCTCTGCTCTACGACTCAGGGCATCGACCACTACATTTTCCTTCCCTCGATGACATAAGATAGTGAGGTCATAATGCTTGAGAATCTCTAACCATATCCTCTGACGCAAATTCAAGTCCTTCTGCCTCAGCAGATACTGCAAACTACGATGATAAGTGAAAATCTCACACTGCACTCCATACAAATAATGCCGTCAAATCTTCAAGGCATGAAAAATGGCAGCTAACTCAAGATCGTGAACAGGATAATTCTTCTCGTGTTCAACTGCCTAGACGCGTAGGCAATCACCCTACCGTCCTGCATCAATACCGCTCCCAGCCCAACTCTAGAAGCATCACAATAGACTGTGTAAGAACCCGAACCAGTACGCAAAACTAGTACCAGAGCTGTGGTCAAGGCTGACTTGAGCTTCTTAAAGCACTCCTAACACTCATCAGACCATCTGAATGGAGCACCCTTCTGGGTCAATCTGGTCAAAGGCGAACGAATAGAAGAGAATCCCTCCACAAAGCGACGGTTATATCCCGCCAAACCAAGGGAACTCCTAATCTCTGTAGCTGAGGACGGTCTGGGCCAACTCTGCACCGCCTCTATCTTCTTCGGATCAACCATAATACTCTCACTAGACACCACGTGTCCTAAGAAAGCTACTGAACCAAGACAAAACTCACACTTGGAGAATTTTGTATAAAGCTTCTCCTCCCTCAACTTCTGTAACACAACTCTCAAATGCTGAGCATGCTCTTCCTGGCTACGAGAATAAACCAGGATGTCATAAATGAACACAATGAAGAAAGAATCAAGGTAAGGATGAAACACGTTGTTCATCATTTGCATGAACGCAGCCGGGGCATTGGTCAGCCCAAATAACATAACCAAGAACTCATAATGACAATGTCTGGTCCTGAAAACAGTCTTCGGAAAGTCAGAATCCCGAATCTTCAATTGATGATACCCAGATTTCAAGTCAATCTTGGAGAACACTCTAGCTCCCTGAAGATGGTCAAACAAATCATCAATGCGGGGTAAGGGATATCGGTTCTTCATCGTAACTCTGTTCAGCTGCTGATAATCAATACACATACGCATGGACCCATCATTCTTCTTCACGAACAAAATCGGTGCACCCCAAGGTGACACACTAGGCCAAATGAACCCCTTATCTAGGAGTTCCTGAAGCTGCTCCTTCAATTCCCTTAGCTCCGCTGGTGCCATACGATAAAGTGGAATAGAAATAGGCTGGGTGCCTGACACCAAGTCAGTACCAAAATCAATATCCGTGTCAGGTGTCATGCCTGGCAGGTCTGCAGGAAACACGTCCGGAAAGTCACGGACCACAGAAACTGAATCAATAGCAGGAGTCTCACCATTAACATCCCTCACAAAGGCCAGATAAGATAAACACCCTTTCTCAACCACGCGCTGAGCCTTCAGGTAGGAAATCACCCTGCTAGGCATATACTCCGAAGAACCTCTCCACTCAACCCTCGGACACCCTGGCATCGCTAAGGTCACTGTCTTAGCGTGACAATCAAGAATAGCATGACACAGAGATAACCAATCCATGCCCAATATCACATGAAAATCGACCATGCTGAGTAACAGTAGGTCCACTCGGGTATTTAGACCCCCAATAGATATCATGCACGACCGATACACATGGTCCACAACAACAGTATTGCTTACCAAAGTCGACACATGAATAGAGGCGACTAGAGACTCACGGGGCATATCCAGAAAACGGGAAAAATATGAAGAAACACAAGAATATGTAGAACTAGGGTCAAATAAAGCCAAGGCATCTCGGCAACAGACTGAGACAATACCTTCAATCACGACATTTGAGTCTATAGGATCTGACCTGGCTGAAAATGCATACATGTGAGCCTGAACTCCCCCTGCTCGACCTCCCTCTCTAGGGCGGCCTCTGGCTGACTGACTACCACCCCTTGCTGCCTGGGTGGGTGGTGAAGCAACTGGAGCTGAAGTCGAGGGCTGGCCCCTCTACTGAGAAGAACCACCGGGACGGCGGGGACATTGCCTCCACACGTGCCCGAACTCTCCACACTCAAAATAAATCCCTGGAGCTGGAGGCGGGGACTGATAGAAGCCCCTGGTACTAGAACGGCCACTGGAAGACTCATGCATAGAAGAACTCTGAATTGGGGCTGCTCGAACTGCACTCTGAGCTAGGAGGGCACCAAATGAAGTACAGCCTGACTGAGAACCACGGGGACCATGCCCCGAAGATGCACCACTATACGCTGGGCGGGCTGACTGAGGAGGCCTGAATGAACGACCTCTACCCTGCTGAAACTGCCCCCTGAAGGGAGTACCACTAGAACTTCCCGAACCACGAGGCCTCTTGGCCTCCCTATCCTCCCTCTCCTGGCGGTGAACTGACTCAATATCTCGAGCTATGTCAACAACCTGCTCAAATGAAGCACCCGATACTCTCTCCCGAATCATAAATAACCGGAGCTGATAAGTAAGACCATCTACAAACCTCTTCACCCTCTCCCTATCAGTAGGGACAATCTCAGAAGCATGCCTAGACAACTCGGAAAACCCCATCTCGTACTAAGTCATTGATAACTCTCCCTGGCGCAGCTGCTCAGACTGCCTGCACTGCTCCTCTCATTGGGACTGAGGAACATACTTCTCCAAAAGATCATGGAGAACTGCTGCCAGGTGAGAGGTGCTGAAACAACTGGCATACGCCTCTTGAATGAGTCCCACCAAGTAAAGGCAACACCCGCAAACTGAAAGGTAACAAATGAGACCCCGCTGGTCTCCAAAATACTCGCAGTACGTAGTATCCTATGACACTTATCTAGAAACCCTTGGGCATCCTCGCCGTCTGTACCGCTGAAAGTCGGAGGCTGAAGTCTGCTGAACCTCTCCAACCTACGTTGCTCGTCCTCAGGCATAGCAGGGACCACATAATCTTGGACCGGAGCAACTGGCCAAGCTGGTGCTGCTCCCGGTGCCTGAATACCCCGTACAACCTGCTCAGGTGTCCGGGCAGCTGGAGTCGTATTGCCTCCCCTGACCTGAGTTGTGGTGGCAGTAGAAGACATGGAGACTGCCTGAGCCAAACTGGTGCACACTGTCAATATCTGAGACAGGGTCTCCTGAAGACCCCGAATAACCATTGGCACTGCCGGTGCCTGAGCCTGTCCCGCTGGAACACCATCGTCGGGAACCTGATCCTGAACGATAAGGGGGATCCTGGGGTACTGTCCCGGCTGCTGCGCGAGCTGGCCGTATACCTCTACCACGGCCTCGACCTCTCGCTGGTCTAGCTGGTGTCTGGTCACTCTGATCGGCATTGCGTGTCCTCACCATCTGTGAGAGAATGAAACAACGTAAGTTTAGATTTCAAAAATCAATAGATTAGCACGAAAGAGTTCAAGAAAGATAGAAGTGTTTCCTAAAACGTCGGCAGCCTCTCGAAGATAAGTACAGATGTCTCCATACTGATCTGCAAGACTCTACTAAACCTGCTCATGACCGTTGAGTCCTATGTAACCTAGGCTCTGATACCAAACTGTCATGACGCCAAAGCCTAAATCGGCCGTGATGGCACTTATCGTGGAACTAGGCTAGCCAATAATCATATGTTTATAGTTTCTCTAAAAATCCCAACCATTTCAAGCATTTCCTAAAATATACAGAATTTGCTAAATACATCAAGCCAATGTGACTGAGTGAAATCGTCATTAAATAGTGAGGAAAACAACAGTAAAAAGCCCCTAAGGGGTCTAAACAGGTCGGCACGACCCCAAACACGGATTATAGCCCAAAAATTGCAACAATCTTTAGAACATAATTTAACATAAGGTTTTGAGTAAAATATGTAACCCATTAGTTGCCGCGGAGAGGACCAATTCCAATCCAAAAATTAGTTCGCGCCACATACTCTTCATCTGACATGTGCACCATTCTAAGATCGGTGAAAAATATGTAATCCAGGGTTTAATACCCTCAGGACAAGATTTATAACAATTACTTACCTCTACCTGGCCACAACACTAGTCCGCTATGCTCTTACTCCTCAAATTGGCTCCCGATTGCTCCAAATCTAGCCAAACCCATTTTAACATCATTAATATATACTAAAGGAACACAACCCAATCGAAAACTATAAAATTATAAAAAAATCTCAAAATTCGACCAAACCCGAGCCCCGGGCCCACGTCTAGGAATTCGATAAATTTTACATCACTAGAAATCTCAACCTCCCATGATTCTACACATACCAAAAACACCACAATCGGACCACAATTGCCTACCCAAATTGCCAAAAGAATTTTCCAATCCTCCATCCATTCTTCCCAACCTTTTCCTACTTTAATCCCTCAATTTAAAAGCCTAATCCAAACAAAATAGCATAGAAACGGCTTTAATAATCCCGGAACTTACCTCCACTGAAGAACCACAAATTCTCTCTTCAATTTGCCTTCAAATGAGCTCCAACAACAAGCAACAATGGTGAAATGAATAAAATTTCACGAAGGTCTCTTTTTATAATGTTCTTCCCAGCAATTGCACACTTGCGGACACTTAATCGCACCCGCAGACCCGCACCTGCGGTTCCAGGTGTGCACCTGCGCAATCCCACTAACAGACCAATTTTCGCACCTACGACCACTTCTTTGCACCTGCGGCTTCGCAGGTGCGGCCAACTTTCGCATCTCCGGATTCCCATGCCTAGCCTCCTTTCGCACTTGCGCATGGCCTTTCACACCAGCTTCACCGCACCTACGGCTACCCTTCCGTAGGTGCGGCCAACACCAGAAACTTACACCAGCAGCCATTTGCTGCAATTTTCCAAGTTCAAAACTCTGCCAACCATCTGAAATCCATCCCGAGCCCCTCGGGACCACAACCAAACATACCAACACACCCCATTGCATTATTCCAACTTAGTCAAGCCTTCTAAACACCAAAATAACATGAAAACACCGAAATTACATCAAATTCAAGCCTATAAACTTTGAAACTTCCGATTGACCTGAAATTTTGCACACGCACACAGAATGACATTACAGACCTGATCCAACTTTAAGAATCCCATTCCGACCCCGATAGCCTATTTTCCGCTGCCGATCAAAAATCGCCAAAAACTAACTTTCGCCAATTCAAGCCTAACTCTACGTCGGAAATCAAAACTTCATTCCGAAGACACTCCTAAGCCCCAAATCACATAACGAAGTTATCCGAGCCATAAAATCCACATTCCGATGTCGTTCACCAATAAGTCAACTCTTAGTTGATTTTCTCAACTTTTAGGTTGCTTTAGAAGACTAAATGCCTCAATTCTCACCATGACCACTACAGTCCAAACCAACTGACCCAACACAACAAAAATAGGCTACCAATATATGACAAATGCAGAAATGGGGGAAATAGGGTAAATTTCACGGAACAACCGGCCGGGTCATTACAAAGGATTGGTTATAGCTTAGGTCGGGAAAGATAGTTGGGTTATGTATTTATTTACTGCAAGTTAATGTTTAATTTAGTTTAGTATTTCCTTGTTGATTTATTAAACATTGTTTACCGGTTATATTATAAATGCCCCGTTGTAGCCTCGTCATTACCTCGTCGAGGTTAGGCTTGGCACTTACCAGTACATGGGGTTAGTTGTACTAATACTGCACTCTGTACTTCTTGTGCAGATCCAGGTTCCAGTTAGAGTTGATTTCAAGTAGTAGCTGATTGTTCGTACGGAGACACGAGGTAGATCTGCTGACGTCTGCAGATTCCTGGAGTCTTCCCTATATTATTTATTTACTGTTTTATTTAATTCAAAACGGTCATATACTTTCTTTGAGCCAAATTATCACGCCCCAAAACCGAGGGACGAGATCGGCACCTAACCGGGTGAACCCGGTCAAGCGGACCTGGATTGCCTTTCCTACCCAACACGTTTCCCCTGTATATACAATGCACCATATTCCATATGATATAACAACTTAGGATTTAAGCGTGGGTTTACAAACTTAAGTTCGTTTCTCTTTTAGCATTTCAACAATTGATTCCCAAAACATACACAATACATACATAACTTTCCAATACGGACAACGATTCCGAATACGTAAATTTATTATCCAAAATACATATATATGCCCACATCATGTCTACGGAGCCTCTACGAATACTAGGAGTTTATACAATACTTGCCGGCAACAAGGCCCCGACTATACCTTACAATACATAACAGACTCAAAAGAGATGGCATGAATTACACACGGCCACAGGAGGAAGTGGGGCTCACCAGTACTTGCTGAAAGATGAGGAGGAGGCACCACTAACGACGAGTTGACCTACCTGCTATGGACCCACCTACATCCATATAAAATATGTAGTGCCCCCGATAAAATGGACATTAGCAATGTGGAATAGTACTAGTATGTATGATCAAACTTTACTCAAAGTAAAATCAAGAGTTGCACAGATAGAAAGCAGTTAAAGGAACCAACACATACTGCACAGTGATTCAGAAAACAAGTACAATTTAGAGCCTCACAGATTCTCATTTCATCACAATCACATTTCCGTTTTATTACATTTTGTTGCAGCGTGCAACCCGATCCCACCGCACCGTTTACACTCCACCCTTGTTACCTCTCCACCCTTATTACTACGTGTTGCGGCGTGCAACCCAACCCCACCTTACATTTCTGTTGCGGCGTGCAACCCGATCCCACTGTACATTTGCACTCCACCCTTGTTACATCTCCACCCTTATTACTTCTTGTTGCAGGGTGCAACCCGATCCTACCGGACCATCACATTTTATGCCAAACAATAACAACCCAGAATTCAATCACAAGGTTTCATATCAACAAGATTACAATTTCATAATACCCAACCAATCATGTGTTCATAATAGTCTTTATCATCCATTAGATCAACCACAAAGATGCTCATAAACAAGAATGTAAATTCATTACAACCAACAATCCATATGAAGTTAAGCCACGGTAAACCTTGCCAAGAATGAGTCATATACGATATTTCCATGGTCATTTAGTTCAATTAGATCAATTCACAATTCCCTTTCATCACTTGTTACATAACCATTATCACTTAGATACATTTACAAATTTGAGTTTGTTATCATTCTTTCATACCAACATACTCAAGCATTTAACGAAACTTGCACATGATAGAGTAATCACATAGAAATCACCTTTCACGATTTCAATTATCACGATAGTCGACTAAGAAAAATTAGAGAATGAAATCTCACACCTCAACACAACCGGGAAATCAATTCATATAAACTCAGCCAGAAACTCATACCGAATGTTTTGACACCAACAAGGTGACTCTACGAAGATTAAAGTTAGCCATACATACCTCGAGTCGTCCCCTTTTTAATTTCTATCACAATTCACCGGACCGTCTATCACCATCAATCTATTCCACAATGTGACATATTTCACTTAGAATTAGGAATCTTGTACTCAATTGAGCATTTTATCAAACATTATGTGACCCCTTAGACTACTAACCCCCTTTTGAGAATGATTACCCAAACTTGTTTTTCCCTTTACTAGATTACGGGTTTAACTCACATGCATGCAATATTTCACTTTTTATTTTCAAGAACCAACCTATGTGTGTTTTATTCTTGCACAAAATCTGAGAAATTGGGGAAATAGGGTGAAGAGTTACCTCTTTGAGTGATGAAGATGACAATAACTTGATAATTTCCAGGCTTGAGTGATTTTGGCAAAATCAAATTGAATGATGTGGAAACCTTCTCTCTCAAGAACTCACTTCTTCTCTCTCTATTTTTGGTTAGAAAATCGATAAAAATGAAGGGAAGGGGTGTTCTATAAAACATGGGGTCGGGTCTTAAATTTAGAAAATAGGAGCCTCGACACAGAGATGCGGTCAGGAATGCAATCCCATTCCTGCTATGCGGTTCGCATTCCTGTCGCATAGTTGGCCTTCAAATGGGCCAAAATGAGAACCACACTGCCCATGTATGCGACCACTATGCGGTCCGCATACCTGTTATGCGATCACAAAGTGCGTCGCATAACCTCCCTTGCAAAAACCATGGGGCAAGAATGCGACAACTATGCGGACCGCATTCGTGAAATGCGGTCGCATTCTATGCCGCATAGCTGTCCTCAAAATGGACAGGAAACTATCCAGGTATGCGACCACTATGCGGTCCGCATACCTGTTATGCGATCGCATAGTGCGTCGCATAACGCGCAATTTCTGGAAAATTTAATCTTTCAAGTTCTAGGATACTTTTTACTCAAAATAGTACCGTTTTAAGAATTTCTACAGTTATAACAGCACAGGGACCTATTTGGGCATTATTTTAGACATAGAAATTTTACGGGTCTTTACACAAATACTTGTAGTAAATTCTTAGTAGTTCGTGAATTGTGACTCCAAACCTTGGGTAGCTAGATATTAGCATTAGTTTCGTGATATCATTTTATTACTGCATACGTTATTTTGGTATCATTTTTTGGATAGTATTAGACTTGTCATATGTTTTTAATTGATTTAAATGTAGAACCCTCTGATGTTGGCTTGCCTAGAAATAATAGCTTTAGGCGCCATCACGGTCCCGATGGTGGGAAATTCGGGTCGTGACAAGTTTGTATCAAAGCACTAGTTTTCTTAGGTATCACAATTCACGGACAAGCTTAATAGAGCTTGAGGGATCGGTATGGAGACATCTGTAATTATCTCTCATAGGCTATAAAGTTAGGAACAAGTTCACTTTATTTATACTCTATCGTGCGATTCTTGTTATCCCAAATACTGATTAAACTCTTCTATTCTCTTGCAGATGGCAAGAACACGTACCTCTTCTTCCGCTGACCAGCAACCAGATCCTCCAACAGTAGCAGCTCCTACACGGGGCAGAGGCCAAGGCCGTGCCAGAGGCTGAGGCAGGAGCAAAACTCAGCCCAGTACTCAGGTAGCAACTCTAGCTGCGGAGCCCCAGATAGAGCTTGATGAGGGGGCTACAGTTTAGACCGTTTCGACGGGACTAAGTCAGGTCCCAGAGGGGTTTATTGCTACCCCGATGCTTCAGGATGCCTTGGTCCGACTAGTAGGCCTTATGGAGAGTGTAGCCCAGACTGGTGCACTCCCCAGGGCAGCAATCGTATCCCAGGCTGGAGAAGGAGTCCAGACTCCTGCTACCCACACTCCGGAGCAGACTAGTCCTCAGATTCAAACCCCAACAGCCCATCTAGTTGGGGTAGTTCAGCCAGTTGCAGAAGCATCGCTCGTTGCTGGGTCAACTATGTCCTCCGATGCCTTATGGAGATTGGAGAGGTTTATCAAGTGTTTCCAGTTCATTTCAGCGGTGCCACTTCAGAGGACCCCCAGGAATACCTTGATAGCTGTCATGAGGTTCTTCGGAACATGGGTATTTTGGAGACCAATGGGGTAGATTTTGCTGCTTTTCAGATAATCGGTTATGCCAAGAAATGATAGAGGGATTATCTACTGTCTAGACCAGCTGGGTCACCCACTCTGACTTGGGATAAGTTTTCACATCCCTTCTTGGACAAATTCCTGCCTATCACTATTAGAGAGGATCACCATCATTAGTTTGAGTGTCTTCAGCATGGCATCATGACTATTACCTAATATGAGACTTGCTTTGTGGATTTGTCTCGTTATGCTACTTTTTTGCTACCCACAAAGAGAGAGAGGATTAGGAGATTTATTGAGGGTCTTGCTCAGCCGATCAGATTGCAGATGGCTAAGATGACAGGGAGCGAGATATCTTTCAAGGATGCAACCAAGGTGTCCAGGAGAGTTGAGGTGGTTCTCAAATTGGGAGGTCAGCGTTCAAGCAAGACACCTTGCCATTTCGGTGGATTTAGTGGTGACTCATCTGGAGGCGGGGTTTCTTTAAGTAGAGGCTATTCTTCTAGGCCATTTCATTCAGCACTTCAGGCATCTCATTGTACCTCAGGTGGTCATGGTTCTTATATGCCTCCTTCTACTCAGCCAGCCTATAGTGCACCACCAGCACCTATTAGAGCACCCCCTCTTCAGAGTTATTATCGTGGTCAGCTGGTTCGTCAGGGTCAGTCTGAGTTTTCACAGCCACAGTATTAGGACGGATGCTTTGAGTGCGGTAATTATGGGCACAATCAGAGAGACTGTCCAATATTTTCGGGTAGTCAGCCTCAGTATCAGGGTTCTCGTGCTATAGTTCCAGCACCATCTGCCACACCACCTACCCAGCCAACCAGGGTAGGGGTCACGTAGCCAGACGTAGGGGCCAAATTATTAGAGGTGGAGGCCAGCCCGCTAGAGATGGAGGTCCGCGTGTCAGATGTCGTCCTAGATTTGTGGTTCAGGGTGGTGGGGCTCAGACCCAATTGTATGTATATTCGACCAGACCTGAGGTGGAGTCCTCCGATGTTGTTATCACAGGTACCACTTCAGTTTGCAATAGAGATGCTTCAATTCTGTTTGATCCGGGGTCTACTTATTCTTATGTGTCATTTTATTTTGCTTTATATTTGGTTATGCCCCACGATTCCTTGATTGTCCCTGTTTATGTGTCTACGCCCGTGGGGGATGCTATTGTTGTAGATCGTGTGTATCATTCATGTGTGATCGTTATTGAGGGTCTTGAAACTATTATGGACCTTTTGCTTCTTGATATCGTGGGTTTCGATGTCATATTGGGCATGGATTGGCTGTCACCTTATTATGCTATCTTGGACTGTCACGCCAAGACAATTACATTAGCTTTGTTGGGGTTGCCCCGATTAGAATGGAAAGGTACTCCTGGTCATTCTTCCAGCAGCATTATTTCTTATACGAAGGCTCGTCGCATGGTCGAGAAGGGATGTTTGGCTTATTTGGACCATGTTTATGATTCTAATGCTGAAGCTTCTTCTATAGATTCGGTGCATGTTGTTTGTGAGTTTCCCGAGGTGTTTCATGCAGACCTGCAGGGGATGCCACCTGACAGGGATATTGATTTTTACATTGATGTGGCTCCGGGCACTCAGCCTATTTCTATTCCTCCATACCGGATGGCCCCACAAGAATTAAAAGAATTGAAATAACAGTTGCAATACTTGCTGGATAAGGGCTCATTAGACCTAGTGTCTCGCCCTGGGGTGCACCGGTTTTGTTCGTGAAGAAGAAGGATGGATCGATGAGCATGTGTATAGATTACCAGCAGTTGAACAAAGTCACTATCAAGAACAAGTATCCATTGTCGAGGATTGATGATTTGGTTGATTAGCTTCAGGGTGCCAAGGTGTTTTCAAAGAATGATTTGAGATCGGGCTACCATCAGTTGAAGATTAGGGCGTCCGACGTCCCTAAGACAGCCTTTCGGATGAGGTATGGGCACTATGAATTTCTGGTGATGTCTTTTGGCTTGACTAATGCCCCAAGAACATTTATGGACTTGATGAACCGAGTTTTCAAGACTTATCTGGATTCCTTCATAATTTTGTTCATTGATGATATTCTAATATACTCCTGCAGTTGGGAGGAGCGTGAGAAACACCTCCGGATAGCGCTCCAGACTTTGAGGGATAGTCAGTTGTATGCTAAATATTCAAAGTTTGAGTTCTGGCTGGATTCAGTAGCTTTCTTGGATCACATCGTATCAGCAGAGGGTATTCAGGTAGATCCAAAGAAGATAGAGGCAGTCAAGAACTGGCCTAGACCCACTTTAGCCACGGAGTTCAGGAGCTTCTTGGGTTTGGCAGGTTATTACCGTCGTTTTGTGGAGGGGTTTTCATCTATAGCAGCCCCAACGACTAAGTTGACTCAAAAAGGTGCCCCATTCAAATGGTCGGACGAGTATGAGGTGAGCTTTCAGAAGCTCAAGACAACCTTAACTTCAGTACTGGTGTTGGTTTTACCATCAGGTTCAAGATATTTCACGATATATTGTGATGCCTCCCGTGTTAGGCTCGGAGGGGTATTGATGCAGGAAGGAAAAGTGATTGCAAATGCATCTCGGCACTTGAAGGTTCATGAGAAGAATTATCATGTCCATGACTTAGAGTTGGCAGCTATTGCGCACGCATTGAAGATTTGGAGGCGCTATCTCTATGGTATGTCGTATGAGGTTTTCACGGATCATCACAGTCTTCAGTAATTGTTCAAGCAAAAGGATCTTCATTTGAGGCAGAGGAGATGATTAGAGTTATTAAAAGACTATGGCGTCACTATATTGTATCATCCGGGGAAGGCCAATGTGGTGGCCGATGCAGTCAGTAGGAAGGAAGTGAGTATGGGCAGCCTTGCATTCATCCAGTCAGTGACAAACCATTAGCTTCAGATATTCAGACTCTAGCCAATCATTTCGTGAGGTTGGATATTTCGCCCAGCCATTTTTAAGCTTGTACAGTCGCTCGATCATCCTTATTTTAGCGTATCAGAGATCGGCAGGATGATGACCCGCATTTGATGATCCTTAGGGACACGGTTCGGCACGGTGGTGCCAAGCAGGTTACATTTGGAGATGACGGTGTTTTGACGATGCAGGGCTGAGTGTGTGTGCCTAATGTTGATGGGCTTCGTGAGTTGATCCTTGAGGAGGCTCACAGTTCTAAGTATTCTATTCACTCGGGTGCTGCCAAGATGTACCAAGACCTGCGACAACATTATTGGTGGCGAAGGATGAAAACGAATATTGTTGCTTATGTTTCTTGTTGCTTGAATTGTCAACATGTGAAGTATGAGCATCAGAGACTCGGTGGTTTTCTTCAACAGATAGAGATTCCTGAGTGGAAGTGGGAGCGTATCATATGGACTCCATTTTTGGACTCCCACGGACTCAGAGGAAGTTCGACGCCGCTTGGGTTATTGTGGATAGGCTGACTAAATCAGCACATTTCATTCCGGTGGCAAGTACTTATTCCTCGGAGCAGTTGGCAGAGATATATAATCAGGAGATTGTTCACCTTCACGAGGTGCCGGTGTCTATCATTTATGATCGAGGTATGCAGTTTACCTCGCACTTTTGGAGTGCACTTCAACGTGAGTTGGGTACGCGAGTTGAGTTGAGCACATCATTCCATCCTCACATGGATGGGCAGTCCGAGCATACTATTCAAATCTTAGAGTGTCACGGCCCAAATTGGATAATCCTGACTAGCACCCGGGCATACTTGCCGAGCACCAATGTACATTTTACCTAACCTTCTTTATTATCTTTAAGCGCCGACGAGATCAAGATAAATGGTAGATATGGATCATTAACAACAAACAATGAAAGATAATGGCATGAACATACATCACATGGGATGACAAGACTACTAAGAAATTACATATAAGGTACGAGCTACAATGCTTCCATGAAAGACTATGTAACAAAAATTATCCAACAAGGCATACAAACTATACATGAGTCGACACCTGTCTATGAGCCTCTAAAGGAGAATAAGTGATGCAACATTTCTGGAACAGGGCCCCGACATACCCATAATATCTATAACAAAAATGCATACCAAGACCAAGGCAAGTCCGGAGAAAGGATCTTGACAATAACCCACTGAACTGGGAAGCCCACTGTGGTGGGGGATCTGCGTCTACCTATCTATCAGGACCTGCAGCACGACATGCAGCATCCACAAATAAAAAGTACGTCATTACGAATAAAGTACTAAGTATGTAAGGAAGGAAAGTATAAGTAAGAACAGTAATGTAAACAGGGATAGAGTATATACAACCTCTAACATCTGGGTACCTCTGAGGGCTACTGACATGAAATGTGTGATACGCACATATATATACATAAACTTTTAACACATACACCTCTGTGGGCAACATCATCATCATATCGTACCCGGTCGTAATAGGCTCGGTAAAACATACCCGACCATGTGGAGCTCGGTAAAACCCAACTAATCAGTGGTTGCACAATAGGTGCCGTTCCCGGCCAACTATAGCACGGCTCGGTAGAGTAAAATAGATATATATATATATATATATATATATATATATATATATATATATAATGCATGTAGGACTCATTGGAATCATTTTTTGAACCTTTCGGAGTGATGCAAGGTCGATATTCTCCGTACACATGATTAGGACTAACTATTTATCAAGAATCTTATAAGAATCAGGAAGTACCAACAACATTGATAACATAAGAATAAGGGAAGCAACCTCAACATCAATTGTTCCATAAGAAGGGAAACGATGTAAGTATTGCTACCTTCTAAGAGTAGAGTATCTTTGGAAGCTCGTTCATCGCATTATTTACAATCGGAGTCGTGCAAAAAAAGGAATGTGATAGCCTCACATACTTTTATATATACTTCCCAACCTCAAGCTATGCAAATGTCACGACTACTTTGTCTACAATAAGAGAAACGACACTATCGTTATCATTTAAGCGTCATAACTATTATGTATCGACCACAATTTAATTTATGATAAAACGGACAACACCTCCCCTATATATATGACTTCAAAAAAGTCAAAGAAATCACCAAACAGCCCAAACAACATCAACAATAATCATATTTAGCCTCCCAAAACAGTGCACATAACCTAATCACTTCATGCATAAGACGACCACCGTTGTAGGGTCAAACGAGCCGGAAATGTTATGACGAACGACCAGACCACCACCCTACATATATATGGTGTTTCTCCACACCCTTCCTCCTCCAAAACTCCGAAAATAGTACTAAAACATGCATCCCAACACTAACACAAACAGTCCGCTACAAGTGAATAACTCGAACTCACGGTTTCCGGTCATGTCCCGCGAAAAGTATAGAACAAATTACCATGAACTTAAAGCAGAAAAATAGATTAAAGAGAGAATAAAACTTACCTTACTTGTTGGATAACTCAGCCCTTATCTTGGTTCTTCAAACTCTAGGTTTTACCCCCAATTAGAACTTGAAAGAGAGAGAAAAGAAATTAGGGTTGGTGGATAATTTTTGGGAGGAAGTTTGCAGGGATTTAGGTCTGGTTATCTGTGATATATAATGAGGGTTATATTTCAGGAGATAAGCCTTTAAATGGGTTCTTTGACCATCCCAAAATTTCCTCTATTTGGGCTCTCATTTAACTAAGTAGGTGGCACACCTACTTGTCACCTAGCAGCCTGTACAGTCTTGCAACAATACCTATATCTCTCTACTCCGATGTTTTATTGATAAACGGTTTAATGCATTGGAAACTAGACTCATAGATATTCAATTTTATGGGTAGATCACCTCGTAATTCCAACTAAATTGGGAGAAAATCTTAGTAACATTTGACCTGAATTTTAAATAAAATTATGAACATAAGTTGCGACATTTTTTGTCGACTTTTGTTTCATAAATGGTTTGACTTCAAGACTTATGATACAGATATTATATGATTTAAATAACTCAAAACACAAACTCTTGAGAATATTAAGCACCCCTAGTTTTATCCAAAAATATGGGTTACAGCATCCTTGATTTGTTTAACTTCTAATTCTTGTTAATCACCCTTATACACTTGTGTATCATTTAAGACCAATAGGATTAACTTCTTATCATCTCAAAGATAATCTCTTCTCAGATTTACGTCGACTAAGTTATTGCATGAACAAATGTATGTGAATATGGGTTGTAACACCCTCCCCCCCTTAGGAACATTCTTCCTCGAATGTAAGGGTTTATGGGGGAGACTAGCTCATCGTGGATTCCAATGGAAATTTCCGGCCGAGTTTCCCCTATAAAATGGATACTAGCCAAACTTGCAAGTAGTTAAACCCAACGTATAGTCTCACAAGGATATACCAAGCATTATGGATATGTACATTATATGTATATCACCATTTTGTATTAAGGAAGAGTATTCTCAAGCTACTACTTACCTCATAGAGCCATTTCAACTTCTAATATGTCATGCGTCCCCCCGAGATCCTCGTTATCTTGAATCTGGAACAAGTAAGGGTATTTAGACTTCATCTCTGCTTCTGCTTCCCATGTAATTTCTTAATGTTCTTGTTCCTCCACAATACCTTGACAGAAGCAACATCCTTTGTCCTCAGCTTGCAGACTTGTCGATCTAATATAGCCACTAGCACTTATTCAAATGATAGATCCTCTGTAACTTGTACATCTTTGATAGGGACAACCCGTGAAGGGTCTTAATAAATTTCCTCAACATAGATACATGGAATACTGGGTGGAGAAATTCCAATTTGGATGGCAATTCTAACTCATAAGAAACCTGTGCAATTCGTCGAAGAATTTTGTACGGACCGATATACCGCGGACTCAGCTTACCCTTCTTCCCAAAATGCATAACACCCTCCATCAGAGAGATCCTCAGGAAAACCCAATCACCAACCTCAAACTCCAGATCACGATGTCGGACATTAGAATACGACTTTTGCCTGCTTTGCGCTATCCTCAGCCACTCTTGTATCAGTTTCACCTTCTCAATGGCTTGGTGAATCAAATCTGGACCATATAGTTCTATTTCACCGACATCGAACCATCAAAGTGGTGATCTACATCTCCTCCCGTATAGTTCCTCGTATGGGGCCATTTTAATACTAGAATTATAGCTATTATTGTAGGAAAATTCTATGAGTGGAAGATGGTCATCCCAATTCCCCTTGAAATCCGGAACACATGCTCGTACCATATCTTCAAGTGTCTGAATGGTACGTTCAGCCTGACCGTCAGTTTGTGGATGGAATGCAGTGTTGAGATTCACTTGTGTGCCTAAACCTTTTCTGAAAAGACCTCCAAAAGTTAGCCACAAATTGTGCTCCTCGGCCTGATATAATAGATACCGGCACACCATGAAGCCTAACAATATCCTTGATATACAACTTCGCATAATCTTCAGTTGTGTAAGTTGTCTTAACTGGCAGAAAATGGGCATATTTTGTAAGTCGATCAACTATCACATATATGGAGTCAAACTTATGATAAGAGCGAGCTAATCCAATAATGAAGTCCATATTAATCACCTCTCATTTCCAGGTCGAAATCTCTATATTCTGAAGCAATCCACTCGGTTTCTGATGTTCGATTTTTACTTGTTGAGAATTAGGACACTGGGCTACAAATTCTGCAATAGGCTTCTTCATCTTGATACATCTTTGTCGAGCTGGGATGGATGAAAAATCAGGATTGATGAATCTTAATCATAATCTTCTCTCTAAATCCTACCACATCAGGCACACATAACCAGCCCTGGTATCTTAGTGCCCCATCTGCTCCGATCTCAAAAGCCATAATTTTACACTGTTGAATGCTCTCTCTCAATCGTACTAAGGTAGGATCTTCATATTTCCGTGCTTTTACCTTGGCTAACAAAGATGATTATGATGTATTCTGTATAGTAACCCCTCCATGATCAGAGTCTAACAATCTAATTCTCATATTGGCTAGCTGATGAAGCTCTTTAGTCAACCCATGTCTACCTACCTCAGTGTGTACTAAGATTCCCATTTACTTACGACTGAGAGCGTATGCCACAACATTTCCTTTACCGAGATGGTACAATATCTCGACATCGTAATATTTCAGTGATTAAAGCCACCTACATTGCCTCAAATTCAACTCCTTCTGCTTGAAGATGTATTGTAAACTCTTGTGATCTGTGTAGATGTCAACATGGATGTCGTATAAGTAGTGCCGCCATATCTTTAAAGAATATATTACTGCAGCCAATTCCAAATCATGGGTCGGGTAATTCTTTTCATGCTTCTTCAATTGTCTTGATTCATAAGCAATCACCTTCCATGTTGCATCAATACACACCCCAAACATATACCTGAAGCATCACAATATACCACACAACCTTTTCTTCCTTCTGGGAGAGTGAGCACTGGCGCAGATGTCAATCAATTCTTTAACTCCTGAAAACTTTGTTCACAAGCGTCAGACCACTAGAACTTAGTAGCTTTCTGTTTTAACTTAGTCAATGAGGCTGATATTGAGGAAACCCCTTCTAAAAATTGCCTATAATATCATGCTAGCCCTAGGAAGTTGCGGACTTCTGATGGTGTTGTAAGTCTTGGCCAATTATTTACTGCATCGATCTTTTGAGTGTCGTCACTAATACACTCGTCAGATATCACATGGTCGAGGAATGATACTGAGTTCATCCAGAATTCACATTTGGAGAGCTTACCATATACCTTACGATCCTGAAGCATTTGTAATACTATCCGCCAGTGGACCGCATGTTCCGTCTCTGAACGAGAATACACCAAAATGTCATCAATGAATACGATCACGAACACATCAAGATAGGGCCTGAATACAGTATTCATGAGATCCATAAAAGCTGCTGGGGAATTTGTTAGCCCGAACAACATCACCAAGAACTCAAAGTGCTGATACCTTGTCTGGAAGGCCATCTTTGGAATATAGGAAAGGTTGATGATGGCCACGTTGTGGTGATGCTTCACTTCAAGTTATTGATGGTAACATGTGTCTTTCCGCGACGTTAAATAAGTGCTTCTTGGGAGGCAACCCATGTTTCTTTTCATTTTTTTTCATTTTTGTTCTTTTTAGATAGGTTATGTATTGAGCTAACTAGTTTTAAAGTGAATTTCACGAATGAGAGTGTATTGCAGGGACAACCTGAAAAAATTGGCCAAGTGTTGAAATTATGTGGACTGCACCAAAATTGTGCGGACCACACAAAAAGATTTGCAACCGTAGAGAAGGGTCTGCGCCCGCACAATTCTTGGTAAGGCCGCACAACTGGGGACTCAAAATCACCAACTCTCTGAAGTTGAAATTCGTAGAAAAGTGGCCAACATGCGGCCGCACACAAAATTATGCGGACCACACATAAAATTATGCGGACCGCATAAGGTTATGCGGACACACTCATTTTTATGCGGAATGCAGAAGCTAAGTCCAACAACATGCAAAGAGTGCAGACCGCACTGAAAATTGTGCGGCCGCACTCAGATAAGTTATTGACCGACTTCCCCAGAGTATAAATAGGGTTTTCACCACAATTCACACTTTACACTCTCTGAACTCCCAAGCCCTTGAAAACAATATGCATCCCAAAAATATTTCACATATCACACTCAATTTATCAAGTTACATCCTCAACTGATTTATTACTGGTATGTTCAATCCATGTAGATTTTTGTTCATTTCTCTAAATTTTTTATTTTTGTTTTCCTTGATTAGTTTAGTTAATTTTACGCCTAAAAATGTCAAATGTGCTTAATATGTGATTCAAAATCATGTGGGTAGCTTCATATATTCTCATTAGGGACTGGGTAGACCACTGATCTTGTCAATTTAACTGGTAAAAGGGTAATTGTTGTGCTTGAAATGTGCGGACCACACTCAAAATTTGGCGGTCTGCAGAAAACGTGTGCGGCCACATAAAAATGTGTGTGACCGCACTATTAAAATTTAGAGACTCAAAACACTCAGGTTTGGATTTGTGCGGCCGAACTAAAACTTGTGCGGTCTGTATTTGAGGATGTGCGGCCACACTCACAATTATGTGTTCCGCACTCTATGGAGTGACTCCGCACTTTAAAATTGTGTGGTCCACACTAGACAGTCTTTGGCCGCACTTCAAAATTGTGCGGTCTGCTCAGTCTCTTTGATAAATTTTTGTCTGCAATTGTTCTGCAACTATTTTAATTGTTTTGAACTCAAGTGACCTATATACGTTGTATTGAAGAAAATGGTTAGATCACGTGGTAGAGGCAGCACATCAAAGGGTATAGGTGAATCCTCCCAAGGCAGAGGTAAAGGCATTTACCCTCTGGGAGTGCAATCCAAAACTATTGCCAAGAAGTCGACCACCGGTAGAGGAAGGGCCACAAAGCCCTCAGAATCCATCTCTTATGAACCATCAAGAGAAGCCTCCGAGGGTCATTCTATGGAGGTCCAACCTGAGCCCCAGTCCCAACCACCTCAACTCACTGGGCGCTATCAATTGCGCAATGAACCCACATCTAGCTCTTCTGAGGGTTCTGCTGAGGAATGTCAGGGTTTCGAACCCTTCTCTTCACCTACTCTGGTACCAGTGGCTATGGATGCCTATGATGATGATGTCACAAATGATGGTATAGGGGTGGACACACAAGTGGGTGGCCTCGATTGGTCAAAGAAGAAGGAAATTTGGGAGGATAGATTCGTCAGCTTGACAGCATTCAATAGATTCCAGCAGTTGTGGCCAATGAGGTTGCTCACACTTGAGCGACAATTCTTTATAAAGGATTTGGATATTCACCATCCAAATGTCCTTAGAAAGTTTTGGTAGATAAAGGGGTGGAAGTGGTTCACCCGCAGTGTCCTAGATGCAAATGAGCACTTGGTTAGGGAGTTCTTCGACAATGTAGCTAACATTAAGAAGGGGACAAAAATGTGGAATCTGAAAGTATTCTTCGACGCTTGCTCTTTGAACACCTGTGAGGGATTTGAAGATGTGGAGGCAGTCTAGTACCTAGAGAAGTTGGCTCTGGGTGAAGCAGCTCGCCCTTAGCTAGTTGAGATTTTGGCTTCTCAAGGACCATCACCACCATGGATTACAGCTGGCATCCTCCGGGCCACCCTAAACTTTGAAGAAAAAAGGTAGCAAATCTTTGTGTGTAGCCGGATTTACCCGAGTCCGAATGAAAACAACCTTCCTTTTCCCCGATCATTTCTGGTGGCTTCTATTATGGCGGGGTACCCGATCAATATGGGTGCCATCATGTCTACCAACTTCACATTGGCGGTCCAAAAAAGTGAAAAGTCCTACCTCTATCCAAACACCCTCACAGAGTACTTCAATTATGCCAAGGTGAAGCCAAGGCAATATGACACAAAGGTAAAAGCTAAAAAGCCTTTTTCATGGTATCTCTTGCAGGGTGCAGACAACCCAAAGTTCAATGGTAAGGACACTACCACCATCGATCAGTCTGATGAGCCATCGGTGGTAGGTTCAGATGCTGCTGCTGAGCCATCTACAGATCCATGCCTTCCACAGCAACTGGACCTTCCACCGGGGACAGCCTCTAGGCCACCACCTTCCTCTAGGTCACCAAGTTCAGTTCCAGTGCCAGCCTCATCCACCTATCCTCTCACTGCGTTGCGAGTCTCCCAGACTTTAGCGAGCCTTAATAACTGGATGCACACAGCCACTTCTAAGTTGTCTAACATATCCAGTACTGTTACAGCATAATCCTCTACTCTAGTAGTGTTACAGGTACCTCCGTCAGTGAAGGAAACATTAAAGAAGATTTTGGACAACCAGAAGACTATCATGGACACACTAGTAGCTCAGGGGAGGGGGGGTTCTATTGAGGAGTTGTCCAAGCAAGTGAAGAAGATGAGAAAATCCCAGGCTTCGAAGAAAGCAGTGGAGAGTTTGAGACATGAGGTAAAGAAGTTAGCAGCAGCAGGTGATTTCCCCTTTTACTTACTGATGGAGACAGGTCCATCAGTACTAGCTGACCTATTAGCACCATCAGCAGAGGCATGAGTTGGCCAATATGACGAGCTACATCTCACTTCCCCCACTGCTGAGGAGATGCTTCAGATGCTCACCAACCATGTTGTCCCTCAGCCCTGAGATGATGACATACAATTAGAGGAGACCGAGGGTGATGATTTTTCCAGTCACCCCGAGACCACATAGGGAGTTTTCTTTACTCTCTACCCTCTTATGTTTTGATTTTGCTCAGAATTAAGGACAATGCTTGTTCTTTTTCTAGGGGGAGGTCTATTTTTGTATTTGGATGATTTGGATGACTCTTGATGACATTTGGTTACATTTGGGCCTGTAATAACTTTAAGACTCTTTTTTTTCTTTTTCTTTTTCTTTTATCTTTATTTTCTCCATCATTATGTAAATATTCATCCCTCTTGTATATATTCATTTGCCTTACCTTCAGTAATTTATTTCATAACTTCTTCGTGTTGCTTTCTTAATTCTATAGCTTCTTAGTTACTTTATTAGCTTCTTTTTTATTTGTTATCTTCTTTTTCTGTTTTAGTGAACAATAAGCCTTTGGTTTTCTTAATGCCACGGTTCTTTCCAAAGGTGGGTCTTGTGTGAACTAGGTGGCTCTTACCAACGGTGGATTGCGTGACAACCTTCTTAAGGGATTGAGTCAGTTTTTTATGTTAATGAATAAATAACAGTCGATCATTCTTCACTTGGTACCAACACACTTAACTATGCACTTATGGTTAAAAACAAGTTTTTGTAATGAAATAGCTCTAGTTAGTGACCTTGTGACTCTTGTGTTGACTTAGGTAATCATCGGGCGGTTTAGTTGAACCATTAGCAATTTGTTGTTGTGGGCGCTCGAATCTTTTCTCTTTAACAATCCGGTTATGTGAGAGGTGAGGTATTTTTTACAAGTCCAAGTACCCGTGTGAATGGTCTAGAACTTGCCCGGAATGTGTTTCTATGCAAAATTCTAAGTTAGCTTCGCTTGAGAAGTGAGTGTAGGCTCTCCTTGGCCCATTTTGAAATCTTCCATGGCCCACCAATGATATCATCCTCAGTAAACCCTTTTGAGCCTAAAGCCGTTTTATTTGATAACCACATTACATGCCTGTAACAATTTTATAGTGACTCTCTCTTGGCACCCGACTTTTCTTTAGCACTCATGTGATTCAAATGGCAAAAACATAAGTTTGGGGGAGAGACGAGGAGTTCAAAGATGGTTTCAAGGAAAAAAAATGCAAAATAAATGAAGAAGAGGAACAGGAAAAGACTAAGAAAGGAAGAACAAAGAAAAACACAAAAAGAAAGTGAATAATGTGAAAGGATTGAAAAGATGCAAAGGAAAGAAAAAGTGCAAAGCATGGAGAAAGTAAAGAAGGAGATTGTGAATAGCATGACAAAGAAAGAGAGATGCCAAGTCTCTCTAATCCCCCTAACGGAAAAGATAATGACTCAAAGAGTCAGCAAAATATGAGCAAATAAGAGAATATGAAGTGCTAAAGGAAAGATGAACCGATTCCAATCTGATATTTCCCTCCTTAGTCCAAAAGCCTTCGTTACATTCCGAAAAATCCCTACGTGATTTCAAGCTGAGCAAGCTTACATTAGTGGTGATCTACATGAGGGGCAAGCATATTGTACTTAGAGCCTGGCTTGTGACATTCTTTTGAGAGTGATGAGCGAGTCTTTCTCGAGTCATTGTTTTCAATTCTTTATTCGTGAGTGAGATGAGCTTCTGGAGAGTATAGGAGGAAGAGTTTGGGATCCACAGCTACTTGCATGAAAGTGAGAGCTTCCTTGATGAACAAAGTCAACCCTTGATGCTTAAGCGTCACATTAAAGTCGTTTGTGTTTCAACATTCAAATCATAGGCTTGTTAATGATTCATGAGCGTGTGGGTAATTTTTGGTTCCAATTGATTTGTGTTTGACTCAACCTAGGCCAACTGAAATATCCCTTTTTCTAGTGGAGGTGGGAATTGCCTTAATTACTTGAGGAAAAGCAAAAGCTTAAGTTTGGGGGAGTTGATACGTGGGGATTTTGACTGCTTATTTGCTCTTTTACTTGCTTTTAGCTCAAAAATGCTTCAAGTCATTCCTGAGAACTAATGAAATGTGCTTTCTTGCAAGAATATTGAGAAACGAGCCAGGGAAGTGAAAATCAACTCAAAAAGGAGTAAAAATTGGACAAGGACCAAAACAAGGCAAAAAGGCCTACCGTGCAGCCGCAAACTATGAAGAGGCATTGTTTGATTTCCTTCAAAGAATGCGGACCGCACAATTATTGTGTGGCCGCAGAAGAGGATATTCAGAGAGTGTGCTTTTTGGGAATATGAAGATATGCGACCGCACTATAACTGTGCGGCCGCATGAGCCAAAGTGCGGTCCGCACTCACAAATGTGCGGTCCGCAGAAGAAGGTCCATCCCCAGTCCAAGTTCAAGTGTGCGGCCGCACTCAAAAATGTGCGGTCTGCACAATTAGATGAAGTGCGGACGCATCCTAATTTTATGCGACCGCAGAAAGCTCAGTTGACCAGTCAAGCTCAAAGTGCGGACCGCACACAGAATTGTGCGGCCACACAACCTCCACATGGGAATTTTCTCAGATATTTTTAGCTTAGTATAAATATAATTTTTTGTCATTTTTAGGTAAAGTTGTGTAAGTGAGGAGAACCTTAACCGTTTTTCTTTACTATATTGAGTAACATTGTACTAGATTAGCTATTAAACATCAGATTTTCTCTCCTTAGTCAATTATTATGCATTTTATCTTGATTTCTTCTTTAATTTCTTTATTTTTCATGAGTAGCTACACCCTTAGCTAGGGTTATGACCCAACCATAGTATGGGTACTTAATGCGTTATTGATTTAGGACTTATTTATGATTGCGTGTATGATATTTATCCTTGTTCTTGCTTAAATTCAAGAATTAATGGTTGCAAACATTAATTCATGCACAATTGACTTAGTCTCTACTTGAGAAAGTGAGACTAAGTCTTGGAAAACTTGGCTAACTGGGAATTGAGGTGAACTCAAGAAATTGATAGCCCCAATTAAAGGATCGAACCTAGAGATAGTAAGAACCGAGTAGAACATTTATCACTTGCTTTATGAAATACCCATTTGGACTTGAGAAAGCCAAATCGGGAAAAATCACTCAAACTACCGAGAGGTATAGAGTAAGTAATTGCGTGTGATTGTTATATTGTAGCCCTATCAACCAAACATGCCCTAAAGCTCTAAATCCTCTAGGTAACCAACTAGGTGGAAGTTGCAACCCTAGACCTTCTCTAATTTGATAAACAA
This sequence comes from Nicotiana paniculata, assembly GCA_005239505.1. Taxonomy (NCBI): domain Eukaryota; kingdom Viridiplantae; phylum Streptophyta; class Magnoliopsida; order Solanales; family Solanaceae; genus Nicotiana; species Nicotiana paniculata. The sequence goes on along the minus strand of ML344248.1, from coordinate 110,107 downwards.
CCAAAACATAAATATTGTCTATTAGCTTTACTATTATAATCAATAGAGTAAAAATTAGAAGTAGAAACAACAATCGAGAATGTGGAAGTATAATTTAGAACACATCATCCATTCACACTAAGTGTATACCTAATTCAAAATCTAACTCCCTGTGGATTCGACCCCAACTTGTGTTGGGTTTTTATTATTGATTCGACCGCCTCACAACCTATAATTGTGGTGTGAGTTTGTGCGAGATCATAGAGCAGAGAAGAATTTGCGGCCGCACAATTCTTTGTGCGGCCGCACAACTAGAGTCCCCAAAATGTAACTCTCTGAAGTTTGGAATTGCAGGGAAGTGGCCATTCTTCGGCCGCACTCAAAATTGTGTGGTCCGCACAAATACCTACTGCCGAACTCAATTTTTTTGCGGACCGCTGATTTTCAGTCGGGCTGAGGTAAAGAGTGCGGACCACATACAAAAATGTGCGGACTCTGAACTCTTGAGACCAAAGAAAGAACAATGCACAAAATATCATTTCACACCCCTCATTCATTTCATCAATCTAGATTCTCCCATGCATCCTTCATCACTGGTATGTTCAATTCATGTTTAGATTTTTCAAGTTTTCTTAGTTTTTGTTTTTAAGTAGTATAGTTATTTGTAGGCCTAAAATGTCAAATGTTCATTATGTGTGCTTAAAATTGTGTGGGTAATGTCATATGCAATCATTGTGGGTTGGGTACATCATGTATCATGTTTAATTTGACAATACCATGTCTAAATTGTGCAAAAAATTGAAAAACATAAGTTCAGTGTCGTACGATTTTAAATTATGCGGCCGCAAATGAAATTATGCGGTCCGCTGATTATGAGTTCGGAAAACTACTAAGCATGCAATGTGCGAACCTCACTCAAAATGGTGCGATCCGCAGAAAATGAACTGCGGCCGCAGAAAAATATATGCAACCGCAAGTTCAATCTTCAGGAAATCAGTAGTTCTAGATCTGGTATTGTGCGGACGCACTCAATATTGTGTGGTCCGCACATCTTTTGTACGGCCACAATTTAAAATATGCGGTCCGCACAAGGCAATCTGCGGCCACACTCAATATTGTGTGGATCGCACTTTCACATCTGTGCATTATTTTTCTGCAACTGTTAACATTGTTTCTGGACTTTAACTGACCTATGTGCTTTGTATTTCAGACAATGGTTCAATTAAGATGCAGAGGTGATACGTCTAAAGGGTGCGGTGAACCCTCCCGAGGTCGAGGCAAGGGTACTCAACCTCTGGGAGTGCAGAAGAAAGCATTCACCAAAAAGCAAACCACGGGGAGAGGTAGGGCCATATAGCCCTCAGAATCAAGCTCTTACTGTTGATACCAAATTTTTCCCNATGTATATATACTTTCAAAATAGTGCATGAGCATCAACCAGTATTTTTCCATAATTTTCTGTAATTTTTAGAGGATTTTTAATCAATTTATTCCAGCATCTTATTATCTAAATAATTAATAATTTCATCAAAAAATAATTTTTTATCATTTATATTTATATTGAGCTTTAATAATTTTATGCGTAATTATATTTGTATATTTAGGCTATAATTACAATAACTTTGCAATAATAGCCCATATATGCATAATTACATTATTTATACGAAAAATGACTTTTTATATTTTTATACTATTAAGTAATTATTTTAAATCATTTCCATATACAAATAGAATTTTTTATTATTTTATTAATTATTTTATTAATTTAAATGGGTATTTAAAATATAGCCCTTTTTAATTGAGTTTTTCGGACCCACCCCAGCCGAATACCCTATCTAGCCCAATAACCCAATGCCCAATACACTAACCCAACTACCCATACCCATAGCCGTCCAATTAAACCGCCTCACCTAAAATCTAATCCTTTTCATTGATCTCAGAAGATCAACGACCCTAAATCCTCTGTCCCTTTTTAATATACCAAACCCCTAAACCCTAACTCATTCGCTCCAGCCCGCCGTCTTTGGATACTCTCCTCTCCTCACCTCTATCACCCCCCAAACCCTATCTCGTTGTCACACTTTCCCTCTTGATTCATGGGATCTTCCCTTGATTTCTTGCCTTATTTGGCTTTGTTTCTCTACTGGCTACCCGATCTTGATGCTACTTGAAACATTTGCCTCAAATGGCAAGTGAATATCAAGAACCTCAAACCGGATCTGGTTCAACGTCTCTCGTGTCTTTTCTATTTCCGTCTACGTTCATCCCAATACCTTTGAGTACGAATATTTTCATATCTTAGGGTTTAAATCTCCTTTTCGAACCAGATTTGGTTCAACTTTTGTTTATTTTTATGGATCTGGCTATTTTTGGTTGAACCTGTTTAGATCTGAAACGATTTTATATTTGTTTTGGTATTTCACCTTTCAAATTTCAATACTTCTACCTCTATATTTTCTAGTCATTTTCTATTATTATTCCTGACCGATCTTGTTTACCCTAGAATTAGGGGTTTGGTTTTTAACATATTTTTGTCGAAAATGTTTTAACCTTTAATAGTTTTCCTTTTTGAGTGATTTACTTGCTTTAATTAGTTCCATATATATGCCTTTGTGTTTCTGCCAATTTTCGTAGGGTTCCGATCATTTAATTGCACATTTTACTGTCTCTACCTGTTTGCCTTTAACTCTGACGTTAATTGCTAAATGATTTTTACTTACCCCAAATTAGGGTCTGAAATAATGTCTTCCCTTTTTGTACAGTACTGGTGTTTACGTATGCAGTTACCTGTTATTACCTTATTTGGACCTATGTTTGATTAATAATTTGTGCTACTTCCCTTAACTTAACAATACTGACCTGATTTTGTGTTCTGATTATTAAAGTCGACTTCTAATTGATTTTGAAATTATTTCTTACCTTATTTAACCTAGTACTTGACTACTGATTGATTCCATATAAGGTTTTCCTTAAATTAAGTTGTACTAGCCTGACTTTACTTGATTCTGTCTTGTTAATTGATTCACACCGACCTTAATTGATTGTTAAGTTATTTTCATACCTTATTTGTGTATGAATGGTTCATTACCTTATTTGTTTACTTCGTTAAGTGCTATTTAAACCCCCTTCCTCACTCCCTATAGGGGCTCTACAACTCTCGAACTCTCTGTTCTCACAAAAAACTTAAGCTCTCTCTTTATTCTCTTATTTTGATTTCTGCAATAAGTGGCTATTATTTGGCCGGCTGAAAGCCAAGGCCAAATTCTCTGGAATTTGACTGCTATTGCATTCTTACCTACTTTCTTCTCAACTGGTATGCCTTAACTCTTACTATTCTGTTCTCTGTGCTTTATTCGATTAGTCTGTATCAATCCTCAGCATGATTCTGCTTTCTATGTTACTACATGATCCCATTTAGTAATAATGATAAACTAAGTTACTTCAAATAAGGTGACCCATTTTCCTAGGTTAGTTCAGTCTCTTTCTTGTTCTGAACCTTTACAGATACTGTAAGCATATAACCAAATATGTTTGTGGTTTAATTTATAGGTTCATCCTATTTTTGTCTTTGTGTTTAAGCCATGATTGCTTTTAATATTTAGCCTAACAAATGCCAATTTGTTTGAACTATGTACTGAACATGAACTTTGTTTGTTTCTTGCTGCAGTTCTGTCTGCAACTCTGTATTCTGAATTTGCTTACTTCTAAAAATTAAACTATTTTAGAACTTTCCCCTTTTACCCTTTATGCACTGGTTTTCAAACTCCTACTCTTAGTCATTTAGGTTCTCACCACCCCCAGTGTGAGCACTTCCGAGGGTCCTTGAGACTCTTCCGAACTCTGACACATTGGGGCTGGTCTACCAATCTTTTTGTGATTTAATTTTCGAATGTGGTTCTAGTGTGAGCATTGCTTGGGGTCCCTGAGGCCCTTGGGAACTTTGACACATTGAAAACCTAATTTTATGTGCCATGGATGGATCACTACGATGCTACAAAGTTGTTATGATTGAAGGCTTGGTTCACAGGTTTAGATTGGGCCTATGAAGGATCCCCATAGTGTAATTGCTATTTTTAAGTAATTCATTCAATATTCTGGGTTATAATAATCTCTGTAATAACATATTTGGGGTTTATTAGTAAAATCTGGGGGAGTTCCTATATCTTTGTTAAAGTCGGGTAGAAATCATGGCTATAGGTTTAATTATGTTGATTGAATCATGTGAGTGCCATACTTGTTTAGAGATCCTGCCTATAGGATTTTCCCAATTGTTTGATTCTGTATTTTTACATTCGCATACTTGAGATCATGTTTATAATATTTTTCGATAATTCTGCATTAGAAATCATGTTCATAGGATCTTACACATATTTTTAACCCAATGTGCTGTAACGACCCGCCGGTCGCTCCGTGAGATTAGCCCCGTTTCCCCCGTTTCTTCTTTATCATATGTTGCTTAGCCTATTTATGTTGTGTTGGGTCAGTTGGTTCGGGTTCGGAGTGGTCATGGTGAGAATTGAGACACTTAGTCTCTTAAATTAGCTTAATAGTTGAAAAAGTCAACTGGGAGTTGACTTATTGGTAAACGACCTCGGAATGCATATTTTATGGCTCAGATATCTTAGTTAGGTGATTTGGGACTTATGAGTGTGTTCGGAATGAAATTTCAATGTCCGGTGTATAATTAGTCTTGAATTGGAGAAAGTTAGCTTTTGGCGATTACCGGTCGGCAGTGGAAATTAGGCTATCAAGGTCAGAATAGAATTTCGGAAGTTGGAACATGTTTGTAATTTCATTTTGGATCTGTGTGCAAAATTTCAGGTCAATCGAATGTGTTTTGGTTGGTTTCGGCATCATTGGTGAAATATAGAACTTTTAAAGTTCATAGGATTGAATTTGATGTAATTTTGGTGTTTTTGCGTTGTTTTTGGTATTTCGAAGGCTCGACCAAGTTTGAGTAAGATTATGGGTTGTGGTGGCGTGTTTGGTTGAGGTCTCGAGGGCCTCGGGTGTGTTTTGACAGGTTAACGGATCAAGTTTGGATGTTGGAAGTTGCAAAAGTTTGTTGGTGTTCTGTTCTGGTGTCCTCCTATGCGATCGCGTGGGTAGGAATGTGATCACATGGGCTAGTTGGGGGAAGCATGGGTTTTTATGCAATGTGATCGCGTGGGTGGAGACCACGATCGCGTAGAGTGGATTCTGTGTGCAGTGCGATCGCGTGGGTAAGGTCTGCGATCGCATAGGGTGTTCTGAGGCGCGTGAGGGGATGGGTGTTTGAGCTATGCGAACGCGTGTGTTTGTATGCGAACACATTGAGTGGGATAGTCTGTGCATCGCGAACGCATCGCTGGGAATGCGATTGCATTGAGGAAATTAATTGCTGGGCAGGCAGAATGTTTTAAAGACCATTTGTGCGAGATTAGCTCATTTCTTTCCTCCATTTTTGAACGAGTTGAGAGCTATTTGAGAGGGATTTGAAGAGGAAATCAAGGGAATCACTTGGAGGTAAGGTTTTTAACTTCATAACTCGTCTCTATGTCGTTATCTAAGTAATTAAACAGAGAAATTGTTGAAATTAAACCCAAATTTGGGGAAGAAAGGTGCATGGAATTGGAATTTTCTTTTGAGGATTTGAGTGGGCAATTGTGGTCTGATTTTAGTGTTCTTGGTATTTATAGAATCGTGCGAGGACGAGGATTCTAGTGATGTAAATTTTATCAAATTCTGAGATGTGGGCCTGGGGCTCGGCTTTGGCCGAATTTCGAGATTTTGTTATAAATTGATAGTTTTCGATTGGGTTGTGTTCCTTTAGCGTATATTGATGATGTTAAACTGGTTTTGGTTAGATTCGGATCAATCGGTAGCCAATTTGAGGGGCAAGAGCATTGCGGACTAGTATTGTGGCCCGGTAGAGGTAAGTAATGGTACTAAATCTTGTCCTAAGGGTATGAAACCCCGGACTTCATATTTCTCACTGTTTTTAGAATGGCGCATATGTTGGATGACGAGTATGTGGCGCACACTAATTTTTTGATTGGACTTGGTCCTCTCCGCGGCAACTATTGAGTTGCGTATTTTACTCTAAATCACATGTTAAATTGTGTTCTAAAGACTATTGTTGGTCCCAAACGCACACGCAAGTATACGTGGTCGACAAGTAATATAGGATTGTAAGTCCAGATATCGTACCCACAGAGACTTGTGATTAACTATCAACTAAATTAAACCCAAACAATTAATCTATTCAAGCGAACACTAAAGTATGAATATTTAACTAAAATTAATCTAGAATAGTAAACTATGAAATTAACGAAATAATTGGGGAGATTTTAGATACGAATTCAATGAGATATGATATTCTAGAGCAATGGGTTAGCTAACAATCCTATTGAGTTTTCCACTTAAATCGTCTGATTAATATTGACGAGGTTAATATTGCTCGTAGCCTTCTCCCAAAGTATAACTCGCCTACACATGAAATAGACTCCATTATGCACATACGGTGTGTATTTTTATCATTAACGCACACAAAATGTAAGGCACATAATGCTTTAAACCATTAATTATAGCCACACATCAACACCCCACACTTAAACATTTGCTCGTCCTTGAGCAATGAGACGATCTACTACCCTTCAACACGTACCAAGTTCATTATCAAGGAGTATTGTACTTTTCGATCACACACCTTACCCCTTAACTATGGTCGATACTGGCAATCAAGTATGAACATCAAAATTTCACATTCTTTCCCTTCTTTAAACATGCCCAAGTATAACAATTTAATCAATCATACCAACAACCTAATTGCAACCACCCAACCTCAAGAGTCAACTTGCAACCACTAAGCCCTCTCAATTCACGCACCTACCCAACAAGAAAGTTTGCAACATTCCTAATCATTCATGAGATCATGTGCCCTCACCAATAACAAAAGAGTGAATATAACTAGTCCACACATTCAAATATTCTTTTGAACATAAGTTAAGGACATCACGCAATTGAACAAATTCACTCACTCTCACAAAGAATTCATATGCATCCCGTGGTCGTACCATAAGCTTGCCCGTAGTGTAGATCTCCACTAATTCAAGTTAACCAAATCTAGGATCAATTAGAACTTTTATGGTTGTAATGTAAGCTAAAGGACGGGTAGGATATATTTAGGAATAATGGCTAACCCTCCTAAGCACTTTAATACACTACCTTCACAAATCAACACATATTCTTCTCAACCAATTCCCTTGCCACAATTCATATTCAACATAGCCCTTTTTTCAATTAAGCACTTCTATATTTTCACTAGCACAAGTTAATAGAAATTGGAGGTGTGTATCTTTTTGTACATACTTCTACTATCATTTTGTTTCTTTCTTATACACACCCCATACGTGAAGATTCAATGGCTAGTGACTTTTGAATACAATTTTAGTGCACCAACGGGCCCTTCCATGGCTCAACGCAAAACCTATTACCCATTATCCCACCTTACTTCTTTTAGCAACTAAGTGCCTTAGGAGGAAAAGGTGCAAAAATCTCAATTTAAGAACAAAAGGGGTACGGCTTGTAATGTGGGTACC
>ML344248.1:9463-99634 GCA_005239505.1 Nicotiana paniculata | reverse complement strand
CTACCAATTTCTTTTTGAGCTCCTCAAATGCCTTCAGGCAGGGTGCATCAAAATTGAACTTGACATCTTTTTCCAGCAACCTGCACAAAGGAGTAGCAATTTTTGAAAAATCTTTAATAAAGCGCCTATAAAATCCTGTGTGTCCCAAAAAACTCCGGACGCCCTTCACTGAAATTGCTAGAGGTAGTTTTTCAACTGCCTCCACTTTTGCCTTATCAACTTCGAGGCCACTTTTACATACTCTATGACCCAAAATGATGCCTTCCCGCACCATGAAGTGACACTTCTCCCAATTTAACACCATATTCGTTTCTTCAAACGGGCCAACACCATGCTCATATTTTTCAAACAATCATCATAAGATGACCCAAAGACTGAGAAGTCATCCATGAACACCTGTACGAATTTTTCCACCATGTCAGTGAAAATAGCCATCATGCATCTTTGGAAGGTGGCTGGTGCATTGCAAAGACCAAATGGCATTCGATTGAAGGCGAAGGTGCCATAAGGGAAAGTAAACGTGGTCTTCTCCTGATCTTTGGGCATATGACAATTTGATTGTAACTTGAATACCCATCCAGAAAGCAATAATATTCATGCCGTGCTAATCTTTCCAGAATTTGATCAATGAATGGGAGTGGAAAATAATCCTTGTGGGTTGCTTTGTTGAGCCTTCGATAATCAATGCAAACTCTCTAACCCGTAACAGTACGGGTAGGAATTAGCTCATTCTTCTCATTCTCAATCACGGTCATCCCTCCCTTTTTGGGTACACATTGAACCGGGCACACCCAGTTGCTATCAGAAATACGAAAAATGATACCTGCATCCAGCAATTTTATGACTTCTTTCTTCACTAATTCATTCATGATGGGATTCAACCTCCTTTGCTTCTAAACACTCGGGCTATGTCCATCTTCCAAAAAGATTTTATGCATGCAAAACGATGGGTTGATTCCCTTAATATCTGCAATGGTCTATCCAATCGCCTTTTTGTGCTCACGAAGTACCCTAAGCAATTTCTGTTCTTGTGTATTGGTCAGGCTGGATTAGATGATCACGGGCAATGTCTCAGAGTTCCCCAAATAAGCATAGCGTAAATGTGCTGGAAGAGGTTTGAGTTCCAACGTTGGAGCCTCTTCAATAGATGGCTTAGGAGGGGTTAGAGTAACAGGCTTGTTCAACTCTTCAAATTTTCCTCGCCCGTGGAGGTAACTGCAGGATACTTCAAGAACTTTCTCAATGTCTCCCCTTGTTTCATCCCCAACCACCACTCGCTCAAGAGGGTCAACAGAGCTCATGTTGGGAACCACTGACTCTGATTTGCTTTCCACTACAGTAATAATGGATAGCTCTTCATAGTGGACAGGTAACTTGAGTGCCTTATAAACATTAAACATGTCCACTCGATCACCAATCGCATCGTCATTTTCCCTTCACAACATCAATGATATCTCGGCCCATAGCTAGGAAGGGACGCCCCAAAATAAATGGGACTTCCTGATCAGGCTCATAGTCCAAGATAATGAAATCAGCTGGGAATATGAAAGAGCCCATCTGAACCAGCACATCTTCAATTACTCCCTCAGGATGAGCAAGGGAGCGATCAGCCAATTGTAAAATCATTGTTGTTGGGCGTGGTTCACCCAACTCGGACTGCTTGAACACAGATAGAGGCATCAAATTAATGCTTGCCCCAAGAATGCACAAATCTCGCCCGACTATATTGATTTTCTTGTCCCCTATTCACGTTACCCACAAAGCAGACAGACTCTGGATTAACCGGACATAAATCACTCGAATGACCCTCTCCATAGACTTCACAAAATACCTGAACCTGTTGCACTGGTTGGGCCTGTTGCACTGGTTGAGATTGTTGCTTGTTAATGATCAGGTTCATCTGATTTACTTGGTTAGTCAATGTGTAAATATGAGCTGACAATGCTGAGACCACATCTAGTTCAAGAACCCCTGGTGACTTTTGAACCACATTTCTCCCCATCTCACCTTGGCAGTCTGGATTGCTTTTGGAGAATTTATTCAGTAATGAAAATATTTCATCATAATTCTTCTCCAACACCTAACCTCCGGCTGCTGCATCTACCACAATTTTTGTTTACAGATGGAGCCCTTCAATGAAAGTGTGAACTAACACCTCGTTTGTCTGATTGTGATGAAGGCAATCTCTAAGTAGCCCCTTGAACCTTTCCCATGATGAATATAAAGATTCACCCGTTTTCTGTTTAAAGGAGACTATCTCACTCCTGATCTTTGCAGTCTTTCCCAAGGGGAAGAACCTTGCCAAAAATTTTCTCGCCAAATCGTTCCATGTTTTAATGGAATTAGCTGGTTCTGCCTTTAGCCATCGCTTTGCTTCAACCAATAGAGAGAATGGGAAAAGCGTGAGCCTTACATAATCTGGCGTGACCCCATTACTGATATAAGTATCACTAATCTCCAAGAAGTTCAGAATGTGCTGCTGAGGATTCTCGTGTGGAAGACCCATGAACTGACCGTTTGCATGAAGTAGCTGGATCATGCTCTGTTTCAGCTCGAAGTGCCCAGTGATTCTGGGCTTCACGATGCTGGAGGTAACATTAGCAATACTGGGCATTTCCACCTCTTGAACAGCCATGTGTTGTTCCTCTTCCATGTTCACAGGAAATCGAATGAAGTCCTGAATATTGTATGTATCTCTTGCTTCTTGCAACCTCCTATGAAATGTTCTCTCAGGTCCGAGGTCAAAGCCGTCAAGTGTGTCCTAGCTTCTGACCTTATGCATTCAATCGAAGTTCCTGATATTAGAGCAAAAATCATGTGACATTAGACTCAATGAAATAAACAATTAAAGCAAGTAACTAGAAAGTAGTCTATTCAATTTCCCGGCATTGGCGCCAAAAAACTTGTTAGTCCCAAACGCACATGCAAGTATACGTGGTCGAAAAGTAATATAGGATTGTAAGTCCAGATATCGTACCCACAGAGACTTGTGATCAACTATCAACTAAATTAAACCCAAACAATTAATCTATTCAAGCGAACACTAAAATATGAATATTTAACTAACATTAATCTAGAATGTAAACTATGAAATTAACGAAATAATTGGCGAGATTTTAGATACGAATTCAATGAGATCCGATATTCTAGAGCTATGGGTTAGCTAACAATCCTGTTGAGTTTTCCACTTTAAGCGTCTAANTAATTGGTGATCAAGCAATCAAATAATTAAGCGCAAGATTTAATAAATAAACCAATATGATAAAATAATAAGAACAATTCAAGCTTCAAACTACAACGTTCATGTAGCACCAAAAACTCTAGAACTAATAAACTATGAAATTAAAGGAAGAGAAGAGAAGAAAAACTAGGTAGAAGCCTCCTTCAAGCGTGGTGTGTGTTCCTCCACGTCCAATCCCCCCACTTCAAAGTTGTGTTTTTGGGTATATTTATATATTTGGGAAAAACCCTAAACGTGTAGGAGACTTCTATTCAAACCGGGAAACACTTAAAACCTTCAAAACTCGGATTGGACCGGACCAGGGACCAGGATTTATGGCCCAAACGCCCGGATAAAGCCTGGCCAGGCCTGGCGTTAGGGCTCAAACGCCCCCCAAACGCCTTGTCTTACTAGGCTTTATAGCCCAACCGCCCAGCTATAACCTGGTATGACCAGGCTTTACCGCTCAAACACCCGACTATAGCCCGATTCACTCTTTTTTGACTCTTGAGCGTATTTTTGACGTTTATGCATCTATTTAGCTCGGATTCCATCTCCAATTCACCTACACATGAAATAGACTCCATTATGCACATAAGACGTGTATTTTTATCATTAACGCATATAAAATGTAAGACACATAATGCTTTAAACCATGAATTATAGCCACATATCAACTATCGCTATGTTTGGGCTATAAGCCATGTTTGGGGCCTCGTGCCGACTTGTTTAGACCCCTTGGGGGATTTTTACTGCTATTTCCTCACTTTTTATTTATGATTTATACTCATTCACATTGTGCTTAACTGTTTTCGAAACTCAGCCTGATTACACTATTTTTGAGATTTAAAAATGATGTTTTGGCTCGAGTACCCCATTTTACTGATACGCCCGAGGGGCTTTTGAGAGGTCCTGACTAAGTGAGGTCGAGGGCTTGATTTGTGAGGATATGATACGCCACGATGTGGCTTGATATTAGCGTTTGGGATGAAGGAGCCCCTGCGGAGTCTGTACACACCCCCAGTGAGCGTAGGTACCTACTGAGTAACGAGTGCTGAGTGTCGAGTGCCGAGTGATGAGTGATTGGGAGGCATGAGTGAGAGTGAGGTTTCCCGAGGGGCTGATACTGAGTGGATGTGAGGTTCTGAGTGATGTTCTGCCCGAGGAGCGATTTATGATTCATGTTTTTTCCCCAGGGGCTACTTATGATTTATTTCATTTTTACACTAAATCTTTCAGTTATTTTTATTTCTGAAATTGTTGAGAAACACATTTTTCAACGGATTTTTCTGAAGTTGGTTTTAAGGCATGATGATTTCATATATCTATGTATATAATGTTGGAAAGGAAGGCTGTGCATATTGGGAATTGATGATTTTGATTTTATGTGTTTCATGCCACTTATACTTGATTTATTTTCATTACTACTGAGTTGGCATACTCACATTATTCCATGCACCCCTGTGTGCAGATTCAGGTGCAGATACCGAGCGTTGGCCATCTATTCCGTGCTGAGCCAGAGTTCGGGATATAGAGGTAGTAGTTCAGCGTCCCTAGCATCTCTGTTTTACCTTCTTATGTAGTATCTAGTTATTCGTTCGGAGGTTTTGTATTATAATAGTATATCATTTGGCATATTTCTTAGATGCTCATGACATGTTGACTTTGAGTTTTGGGTATGGTTTAAACTCTTAACTGTTTATTTCCCCTAATGGATTTAGCAAATTCTATATATTTTATGAAATGCTTGAAAATGGGTTGGGATTTTTGGAAAGAAACTGTAAATATGTGAATTTGGCTAGCCTAGTTCCACGATAGGCGCCATCACGACCGGTTTAGGATTTGGCGTTGTGACAGGTTGGTATCAGATCCTAGGTTACATAGGACTCAACGTTAATGAGCAGGTTTAGTAGAGTCTTGCGGATCGGTATGGAGACGTGTCTACTTATCTTCGAGAGGCTGCGGAACCCTTAGGAACAATCTCATTTTTCTTGAATTTTGTCGTGCCATTTTGTTGATTCTGGAAATCTAAACTTCTGTTATTTCCTTCTCTCACAGATGGTGAGGACTTGCGCTACCGATCAGGATGATCAGCCGCCAGCTAGACTAGTGAGAGGTTGAGGCCATGGTAGAGGTAAGAGGCCAGCCCGTGCAGTATCCAAGGAAGTACCAGTTGATCCCACTACTGTTCAGGGTCAGATTTCCGCCACAAAAACTCTAGCGGGACAGGCTCAGGCACCGGTAGTTCCTATTGTTATTCTAGGTCTTCAGGAGACCTTGGCCTAGATCTTGACAGTGTGTACCACCCTTGTTTAGGCAGTTGCCACTACTTCTTAGGCCGGGGGAGGCAGTCAGACTCCAGTTGCCCGGACGCCTGAGTAAGGTACTCAAGGCCATCAGATACCGGGGGCGAATCCAGCCCAGCCAGTTCTCCAGTTCGGGACTTTTTGGTTCTGGCTATGCCATAGGACGATCAGGGTAGACTGGAGAGATTTAGCAGATTACAGCCTCCAACATTCACTGGTGCTGAGGGCGAGGATGCCCAGGGTTTTCTGGATAAGTGTCAAAGGATGCTGCGTACTGCTGGAATTTTGGAGACCAGTAGGGTCTCATTTGCCACATTTCAGTTTTCTGGTGCTGCTTTCACTTGGTGGGAGTCTTTTGAGAGGCGTAGGGCTGTTGGTTCAGCACCCCTCACCTGGCAGCAGTTCTCCACTATCTTCTTGGAGAAGTTTGTACCTCAGTCACAAAGGGAGGAGCAGCACAAGCTTTTTGAGCAGTTGCGTCAGGGGGAGCTATCAGTGATGCAGTATGAGATACGGTTTTCGAAGTTGGATTGTCATGCTACCGAGTAGGTCCCTACTGATAGGGAGAGGGTTAGGAGGTTCGTGGATGACCTCACTTATCAGCTCCGCCTATTTATGACTCGGTAGAGAGTATCAGATGCTACATTCGAGCAGGTTGTTGACATTGCTCGAGATATTGAGTCAGTTCGCCGCCAGAATCGGGAGGAGAGGGAGGACAAGAGGCCTCGTGGATCGGGCAGTTCTAGTGGTACTCCCTATAGGGGGCAGTTTTAGTATGTTAAAGGTCGTTCATTCAGGCCTCCTCAGTTAGTCCAACCCAGCTTATAGTGGTGCATCTTTGGGGCATGGTCCTCGTGGTTCTCAGCCAGGCCGTACTTCATTCGGTGCCATTCTGGTACCAGGGGTTTCTATCAGTCCCCGCCTCCAGCTCCAGGGAGTTGTTTTGAGTGTGGAGATTTTGGGCACATGTGGTGGCAGTGTCCCCATCGTGCCGGTGGTTCTTCTCAATAGAGGGGGCAGCCTTTGACTTTAGCTCCAGTTACTTAACCACACGCCCAAGCAGCCAGGGGTGGTAGTCAGTTAGCTAGAGGCTGCCCTAGAGAGGGAGGTTGAGCAGGTGGAGGTCAGGCCCGTATGTATGCATTTCCAACCAGGACGGATGATATGGCCTCCGATGCAGTGATCGCAGGTATTGTCACAGTCTGTTGCCAAGATGGTTTGTATTTATTTGACCCTGGTTCTACATATTCCTATGTTTATTCATATTTTGCCCATTTTCTGAATATGCCCCGTGAGTCTTTAGTTACCTTTATTCATGTGTCGACTCCGGTGGGCGATGGTGTTGTTATGGACCATGTGTATCAGTCGTGTGTGATATATATTAGGGGTCTGGAGACCCGAGTGGACCTATTGTTACTCGGCATGGACGATTTTGATGTGATATTGGGCATGGATTGGTTATCTCCGTGTCATGTTGTTCTTGATTGTCACGCTAAGACCCTGACCTTAGCTATGTCGGGATGTCCGAGGGTTGAGTGGAGAGGTTCTTCTGAGTATATGCCTAGCAGGATGATTTCCTACCGGAAGGTTCAGCGCATAGTTGAGAAGGGGTGTGTATCTTATCTGGATTTTGTGAGGAATGTCAGTGGCGAGACTTTCTCTATTGATTTGGTTCTTGTGGTCCGTGACTTTTCAGACGTGTTTCTGCAGACCTGCCAGGCATGCCGCCTCACAGGGACATTGATTTTTGTATTGACCTGGTGCTAGGCACCCAACCTATTTCTATTCTACCGTATCGTATGGCACCAGCGGAGCTAAAGGAGTTAAAGGAGCAGCTTCAGGAACTCCTAGATAAGGGGTTCATTCGGACTAGTGTGTCACCTTGGGGTGCACCGGTGTTTTTCATAAAGAAGAAGGATGGTTATATGCGTATGTGTATTGATTATCGGCAGCTGAACAGAGTTACGGTGAAGAATCGGTATCCCTTGCCTCGTATAGATGACTTGTTTGATCAGTTTCAGGGTGCCAGGGTATTTCAAAGATTGAATTGCGTTCCGGTTATCATCAGTTGAAGATTCAGGGGCCAGACATCCCGAAGACTACTCTCAGGACTAGATGTGGTCATTATGAGTTCCTGGTTATGTCAGTTGGGCTGACCAATGCCCCAGCAGCCTTTATGCACTTGATGGACAGTGTATTTCGGTCTTATCTGGATTATTTCGTCATCATGTTCATTGACGATATCTTGGTGTATTCCTGATCACGGGAGGATCATGAACAACATTTGAGGGTTGTGCTTCAGACCTTGAGAGAGAAGAGATTGTATGCAAAAATTTTGAAGTGTGAGTTATGGCTTGATCCAATAGCATTCTTGGGGAACGTGGTGTCTAGTGAGAGTATTCAGGTTGATTCGAAGAAGGTAGAGATGGTGCAGAGCTGGGTTAGACCGTCATCAGCTACCGAGATTCGTAGTTTCCTTGGTTTGGGAGGGTACTATCGTCATTTCGTCGAGGGATTTTCATCTATTGCAGCACTTATAACCAGACTGAGCCAGAAGGGTGCTCAGTTCAGGTGGACTGAGGAGTGTGAGGGAGCTTTCAGAAGCTCAAGTCAGCTTTGACTACAGCTCCGGTATTGATTTTGCCTACGAGTTCAGGTTCTTATACAGTTTACTGTGATTCCTCGAGAGTTGTCCTTGGAGCGATTTTGATACAGGATGGTAGGGTGATTGCCTACGCATCCAGACAGTTGAAGGTGTACGAGAAGAATTATCCAGTTCACGATCTTGAGCTAGCAGCTATTGCTCACGCCTTGAAGATTTGGCGTCACTATTTGTATGGAGTGCATTGTGAGATTTTCACAGATCACCGTAGTTTGCAGCATCTGCTTAAGCAGAAGGATCTTAATTTGTGTCAGAGGAGGTGGTTGGAGCTTCTCAAGGATTATGACCTCACTATTTTATATCATCCGGGGAAGGCCAATGTAGTGGCCAATGCCCTGAGTCGCAGAGCGGAGAGTTTGGGGAGTCTATCCTACCTTCCAGTATCAGAGCGTCCATTAGCACTCGATGTTCAAGCTTTGGCAGGTCAGTTGAAGAGATTGGATCTATCAGTGCCTCCGCGGATAGTGGCTTGTGTAGCCTCCAGGTCTTCTCTTTATGATCAGATTAGAGCACGCCAGTATAATAATCCACATTTTCTTGTTCTTTAGGACAGGTCCATCGCGGCGATGCCAGTGATGTGGTTATTTGTGATGATGGGGTCATGAGGATGCAGGTCTAGATTTGCGTGCCTAATGTCGATGGACTTCGAGATTTGATTCTGGTTGAGGCCCATAATTCGCGGTATTCCATCCGTCCGGGTGCCGCAAAGATGTATCAGGATTTAGGCAGCATTATTGGTGGAGGCGGATGAAGAAAAATATTGTTGATTTTATGGCTCGGTGTCTCAACTGTCAGTAGATCAAGTATGAGCATCAGAGACCAGGTGGATTGCTTCAGAGATTTGATATTCCGGAGTGGAAGTGGGAGCGGATCACCATGGACTTCGTAGTTGGGCTCCCACGGACTTTAAGGAGGTTTGATGCTATATGGGTTATTGTGGATCGGCTGACCAAGTCCGCGCACTTCATTCCTGTTGGTACTACTTATTCTTCAGAGCGGTTAGCTGAGATTTATATCAGGATATTGTCCGATTGCATGGGGTTCCAGTTTTTATCATTTCTGATAGAGGTACTCAGTTCACATCTCAGTTTTGGAGAGCCGTACAGAGAGATTTGGGTACTCAGGTCGAGTTGAGCACAGTGTTTCATCCTCAGACTGACGGGCAGTCAGAGTGTACTATTCAGATTTTGGAGGATATGTTGCGTGCATGTGTCATTTATTTTGGGGGTTCATGGGACCAGTTTCTGCCACTCGCGGAGTTTGCATATAATAATAGTTATCAGTCGAGTATCCAGATGGCTCTGTATGAGGCTTTATATGGTACGAGGTGCAGATCTTCGATTGGTTGGTTTGGGCCGGGCGAGGCTAGTCTATTGGGCATAGACCTGGTTCAGGATGCGTTGGGTAAGGTGAAGTTGATTCAGGAGTGGCTTCGCACGGCGCAGTCTAGGCAGAAGAGCTATGCGGACCGGAAGGTCCGGGATGTGTCTTTTATGGTTGGGGATTAGGTGTTGCTGAAGTGTCACCCATGAAGGGAGTTATGCAGTTCGGGAAGAGGGTAAAGCTAAGTCCCGTGTTCATTGGGCCATTTGAGGTGCTTCATAGGATTGAGGAGGTGGCTTATACACTTGCCTTGCCTCCTAGCTTGGCGAGTATTTATCCTGTGTTCCGTGTTTCGATGCTCCAGAAGTATGTTGGTGACCTGTCTCATATTTTGGACTTCATCACGGCTCAGCTCGAGAGTGATATGTCATACGAGGTAGAGCCAGTGACTATTTTGGGTCGTCAGGTCAGAAAGCTGAGGTCTAAGGAGATAGCTTCAGTGAAGGTTCAGTGGAGAGGGAAGTCGGTGGAGGATGCCACCTGGGAGACCGAGCGGGAGATGCGGGACAGATATCCTCACTTATTCGAGACTCCAGGTATGTTTCTAGACCCATTCGAGGATGAACATTTGTTTAAGAGGGGGAGGATGTAACGACCCGGCCGGTCATTCCGAGAGATTTTCCCCGTTTCCCCTGTTTCTGCTTTATCATATGTTTCTTAGCCTATTTATGTTGTGTTGGGTCAGTTGGTTCAGGTTTGGAGTGGTCGTGGTGAGAATCGATACACTTAGTCAATTGGGAGTTGACTTATTGGTAAACAACCTTGGAATGTAGATTTTATGCCTCGGATAGCTTCGTTAGGTGATTTGGGACTTAGGAGTGTATTCGGAATGAAGTTTCGATGTCTGTTGTAGAATTAGGCTTGCATTGGCAAAAGTTTGTTTTTTACGATTTTTGATCGGCAGTGCAAATTAGGCTATCAGGGTCGGAATGGAATTCCGAAAGTTGGAGCAGGTTTTTAATGTGATTTTGGATATGTGTGCCAAATTTCAGGTCAATCGGATGTGTTTTGGTTGGTTTCGGCATCATTGGCGAAATTTAGAAGTTTCAAAGTTCATAGGCTTGAATTTGATGTAATTTTGATGTTTTTGTGTTGTTTTTGGTATTTCTAAGGCTCGACCAAGTTTGAATAAGGTGATGGGTTGTAGTGGCGTGTTTTGTTGAGGTCCCGAAGTGTTTTGACAGGTTAACGGATCAAGTTTGGATGTTGGAAGTTGCAAAAGTTTGCTAGTGTTCTATTCTGGTGTCCTCCTATGCGATCACGTGGGTAGGAATGTGATTGCATAGGCTAGTTGGGGGCAGCATGGGGTTTTATGCAGTGCGATCACGTGGGTGGAGGCCGCGATTGCGTTGAGTGGGTTCTGTCTGCAGTGCGATCGCGTGGATAAGGTCCGCGGTCGCATAAGGTGTTCTGAGGCGCGTGAGGGGATGGGTGTTTGAGCTATGTGATCGCACTGAGGAAATTAATTGCTGGGCAGGATGTTTTAAAGGCCATTTGTGGGAGATTAACTCATTTCTTTCCTCCATTTTTGAACAAGTTGAGAGCTATTTGAGATGGATTTGAAGAGGAAATCAATGGAATCACTTGAAGGTAAGGTTTTCAACTTCATAACTCGTTTCTATGTCGTTTTCTGAGTAACTAAACCGGAAAATTGTTGAAATTAAACCCAAATTTGGGGAAAAAGGTGCATGGAATTGGAATTTTCTTTTGAGGATTTGAGTGGGAAATTATTGTTTGATTTTAGTGTTCTTGGTATGTATATAATTGTGGGAGGACGAGGATTCTATTGATGTAAATTTTATCAAATTTCGAGACGTGGGCACGGGGCTCGGGTTTGGCCGAATTTTGAGATTTTTGTATAAATTGATAGTTTTCGATTGGGTTATGTTCCTTTAGCGTATATTGATGATGTTAAATTGGTTTTGGTTAGATTCAGAGCAATCGGTAGCTAATTTGAGGGGAAAGAGCATCGCGGACTAGTATTGTGGCCCGATAAAGGTATGTAATGGTTATAATTTTTGTTCTGAGGATATGAAACCCCGGACTTCATATTTCTCATTGTTTTTAGAATGGCGCACATGTCGGATGACGAGTATGTGGCGCGCACTGATTTTTGGACTGGACTTGGTCGTCTCCGCGACAACTATTGAGTTGCGTATTTTACTCCAAATCACATGTTGCATTGTGTTCTAAAGACTATCGCTATGTTTGGGCTATAAGCCATGTTTGGGGCCTCGTGCCGACTTGTTTAGACCCCTTGGGAGCTTTTTACTACTACTTTTTCACTGTTTATTTATGATTTACACTCAGTCACATTGTGCTTAACTGTTTTCGAAACTCAGCTTGATTTACACTATTTTTGAGATTTAAAAATGATGTTTTGGGTCGAGTACCCCATTTTACTGATACGCCCGAGGGGCTTTTGAGAGGTTTTGACTGAGTGAGACCGAGGTCTTGATTTGTGAGGATATGATACGCCACGAGGTGGCTTGATATTAGCGCTTGGGCTGAAGGATCCCCTTCGGAGTCTGTACACACCCCCAGTGAGCGCAGGTACCTACTGAGTAATGAGTGTTGAGTGCTGTGTGCCGAGTGATGAGTAATTGGGAGGCATGAGTGAGAGTGAGGTTGCCCGAGGGACTGATACTGAGTGGCTGTAAGGTGCTGAGTGATGTTCTGCCCGAGGGGCGATTTATGATTCATGTTTTTGCCCGAGGGGCTACTTATGATTTATTTCATTTTTACACTAAATCTTTCAGTTATTTTTATTTCTGAAATTGTTGAGAAACACATTTCTTCAACGGATTTTTCTGAATTTAGTTTAAGTCATGATGATTTCATATATCTTTGTATATAATGTTGGAAAGGAAGGATGTGCATATAGGGAATTGATGATTTTGATTTTATGTGTTTCATGCCGCTTAGACTTGATTTATTTTCATTACTACTGAGTTGGCTTACTCACATTATTTCCTGCACCCCTGTGTGCAAATTCAGGTGCAGATACCGAGCGTTAGCCATCTATTCCGTGCGGAGCCGGAGTTCGGGATATAGAGGTAATTGTTCAGCGTCCGTAGCATCTCTGTTTTCCCTTCTTATGTAGTATCTAGTTATTCGTTCGGAGGTTTTGTATTATAATAGTATATCCTTTGGCATATTTCTTAGATGCTCATGACATGTTGACTCCGGGTTTTGGGTATGGTTTAAACTGTTAACTGTTTATTTTGCCTAATGGATTTCGAAAATTCTATATACTTTATGAAATGCTTGAAATGAGTTGGGATTTTTGAAAAGAAACTGTAAATATGTGAATTTGGCTAGCCTAGTTCCACGATAGGTGCCATCACGGCCGGTTTAGGATTTGGGGTCGTGACAAGTGCATTAGTGACCATGTCTATAGAATCCTATTTGTTTGAAATAATAATATTTCCTGGCAATCTGCTTAATGTCTGCCCAAATGCAGTCAATAGATATCATGCCTTTAGGGTGAAATCAGTCTCAAACCTAGAAATCATGCCTATAGGATTTAAAGCTAATAGATATCATGCCTGTAGGGTGAAATCAGTATCAAACCTAGAAATCATGCCTATAGGATTTAAAGCTAATGGATATCAATGCCTATAGGGTGAAATCAGTTTCAAACTTAGAAATCCTTCATATAGAGTTTAAATCAGCTTCAGACTTAGAAAGCATGCCTATAGGATTTAAAAGGAATAAAAAAATTTCCTTATGAGTTAAAATCAGTGCTACACTTAGAAATCCTGTCTATAGGCCTGTAATTAATAAGCTAGTAGAAATCATGCCTATAGGATCCAGTTGGTCGACTCTGAATTCGTTCGCTACTGTCAATCACTTAGGAAATATGTTTGTAGGACTTATAAATGATTCTCGGTTTATAATTGTGACATATTACTGCCTGAAGTGCCCAGATTCATGCCGAATTAAATCAGTAGGCAAGAAAATAGGTCTTAATGCTCGCCTTAACAAACTATCTTTGCATTCTGTTTTCCCACATAGATATCCTGTCTATAGGATTCCAAAGTAATAATCTTTTCGTGCTTTTGTTGTCTATGTGCGAAGGTCAATATGAGCCCATACTTGTTCCTTATCTGGAAGTCCTATTTGTTATTGTTTGTCACCTAGATTTCACATTTTTAATATAGGTTGGCCTGGAACTATCCCAAATAGAGGTCCTAATGCCTCCAAGGCCATAGGTAAGGGAAGGGTAGTGCACGCATAAGGAACGATCTAGAAATTTCTAGAACGCTTAAGTAACAACTTAAAGATAGTAATTGGGTAGTAAGGAGATGATAGCCCATGCGTTAATACTATGAGTGACACCCCAATTTGAGGGAGTCACAAAGTATTGTATGGAATGATCCTATAGGCTAAAAAATTTAGGACCCCCTATACTCCTGTTTAGAATAAATTGGATATCGCATCTGGTCAAATTGTTTTCTTCTCTTTTTTTTAGACTAATTCGCTTAATTTATGTTCGGTCGGGACCCGCAGTTATGGACCTCGAGGGGTGCCTAACACCTTCCCCTCAAGGTAATTTGATCCCTTACCCGATCTCTAGTGATGTAAAATGGTTCTATGAGTTAATTTCTCTAGGTTCCCTAACGCACCTTAATCAATTAAATGGCGACTCTCTCAATTCCTTACCCTCTCGAAAGGAGTTGTCCCAAAAAATGTCGAAACTCGATTTTGTGAGAAAAAAAGGGCGCGACAGCATGGCGACTCTGCTGGGGAACCTTTCTACGCTCTTACCATAACGAACCTGATTTTATTGAATTATCCTTTAAGCATGCCTTTATTATTCCGTCAATACTTGCATACATGTTCCCCTTCCGAATTTATGTGGATTTGTTTGCCTATATTCAGTTATTTACGATTTCTCTTTCTTGTTTTATTACTCTTTACTATGGAAACTGACTTGTCTATTTTTTTCTTTCTTAACTGCCTTTACAATTATTAAATACAGCATTTATCATTTTTCCATCGTGCAAATACGTGACAACGTGCTATTTTCTGCCGCATAAATCATGCTCAACATTATATTCCACTCGTGCATAATTAATACCATATCAATTCTTGATGAGTGTTTGCTCTCTTCTTATATCACCCAATTTGAATTTGGAAAGGATTATTTGCGGTAAAACTAGTCGATCAGCGGTGAAGTGGACGGTTCCGTGCCTTTCCCCCTCAAGTCGTCCGCTTGAGAGTACCAGTCTAGACTTCTATAGAAACCTTACTTTGATTATAACTGTACATGCATCATGGTCAAAATCTAGCCTGGGTTAATATGTTTTCCACATAATAACCCTTTAAGAAAAGCCTTGTCCAAAGTCTACCGGGGTTTCCATAATCCCAACGGATACAACCATGATTTGTGCATTAATGTGGAGAAATAAGTGCCAATATGCTAATCATTAATGTATAAATAGTCGAATCTGGAGGGGGAAAGGGTCTAACTCTACTTGTTTTGCAGAAAACGAGGCACGAAATCCCCAGGTTCGGCATGGTCCGTAACATACCACCATCTGGAGCAAGGTCTGATGGAGCTGGAAGGGAAGATAAGGAAAAGAGTCATAGACTGCCAGAGTGCTGAAGGTATCGAAGGAGGACATCTTGCCAGGGCATACCTGCTGCTGGACATGCGCGATCTGGGGAACCAGATCGATGGAGCCAAGAGAACTAGGCCTGGAGAAGGTCCTTATGGGACGAAGTAGATTAGGCTTATTTGTTTTTTTTCAAATGTAATAAGGCCAAATGCCATTAGTGACTTACCTTTTTTCGTTTTAGATTCGTCTTATTTATTGCGTTAATGAAATGCGGCAATTATTGGAATTAAAATTCTCCAAATATACTTGCCGCTAGGCCTACCTTGGGCACAATGAGGCTCCCAGATTAGGACGCAAATTTACATTCCTGCAATAAGTGTTTAAATACTGCAAACATTTTTCAGAACTCTCACTAACCTGGTTACTTTTTGTTTTTATTTTTTTTTGATTATTCCCATTCCCTAAGGTTGGTTCACACATACTGGCATCATCATCATATCACTCCATATCTAGAGGCCCTCCACCTCCTCCTCCTCCAAGTGCATCAAAAGGTAAAAGGAAAGCTAAGATGGACGATATGAGTGGCATCAGAAATGACAACCTCACACATGCTGAGAATGTGCAAACTTCTTATGGTCAGAGTACTCCGGCACCAAATGACTTGGTTTCGCGGATGGAACAGAAGATACTTGAACTACAGGGTGAGCTTGATCAGGTCCGTAATTTGGCAAACCTCTCCCTCACATTAAACGTCCCAAATATCAATCATCCAAATACCCAAAATCCGGCACCTCCTCAGAATAAACCCAACCAACGCCCGTATAATCCTCCCACACCCCACCAATATACAACCCCTCCTCAAAATCCTTAACCCATACCTACACCTCCTCAAATTCAGCATCTCCCGAATCAATATCCGCAAACCACTTACCACACTCTTCAGAATACCCCACAGCCTATCCCCGATCTCCAAAATTCAACCAATGGTCACCATTATACCCAAACTCCTAGCCTTCACCAAAATAACCCCATATACGTGGAAACCTTACCCAACTCTATTCAACCAATCTCATATACACCAGAATCTGTCGAGAAGGACCTACTCATTAAAAATATGTCAGAAGAGCTCAAGAAGCTCACAAGCCGAGTCTAGGGTGTTGAATGAGGTAAAGGAATTGAAGGTATGAATTATGAGGAATTGTGCATTCAGTCAGATGTGAAAATGCCGGAGGGTTACAAACCTCCTAAGTTCGAAATGTTTGATGGAATGGGAGACCCAAAGGTTCATTTGAGAACCTACTGTGACAAGCTCGTAGTGGATGGAAAGGATGAAAAGATTCACTGAAGTTGTTCATGAGAAGACTAACTGGAGACGCTCTATCTTGGTACATAAGTCAAAATCCCAAAAAATGGGCTAATTGGGTAAACATGGTGTCATACTTCATGGATAGGTTCAGATTCAACAAGAAAAATGCACCGGATGTCTTCTACATCTGGAATCTCAAGAAGAAGCCCACTGAGACTTTTCGTGAGTATGCTACTCGGTGGAGGTCAGAAGCAGCAAAGGTCGGGCCGACATTAGATGAATAGCAGATGAACAAGTTCTTTGTCAGGGCTCAGGATCCACAATATTACGAAAAGTTAATGGTAATCAAAAATCACAAGTCCTACGATATAATCAAGCTCGGAGAAGAATCGAGGAAGGTATCAAAAGTGGAATGGTGACAAATTTTGAGACACTGCAGGCAACGAACAAAGCACTACAATTAGGTGGCATATCAAAGAAGAAATAAGTGGGAATAGTAATGATTTCCCAGGATCCAAAATCTCTATTTGTGTACCAACACCTCCACCCACATACCAACCTTCACCTCCTAGATACCCTCAATCCGCTATCGCCTACCATACCTATAATAAACCAACCAGCCTATTATCATTCACCTCTAGCTCGTCCAAATTACAAAAATCACAGGCCTAATTTTTATCGCAAACCAACCAGACAATACACCCATATTGCTGAACCCATCGACCAGTTGTATGAAATATTAAAGGCTGCTGGATATGTCACCCATATTCCCGTTGTGGCTATGGAAAACTCATCTCAATTGGTCAACCCGAACAAGAAATGTTCATACCATTCTAGCATGAAGGGACATACTATTGATGAATGTCGCACGCTGAAAGAAAAGATCCAAACACTGATTGATACAAAAGTCAAAAAAGCAAATGAAACCACACCCAATGTCCGCAACAACCCCCTCCCAGATCATATGGGTGAATGAGTCAATGTAATAGAAACTGATGAAGAGTGGGATCCTGAGGGATCAATCGGACTTATTCGGGAGGGTGATGATCCTAAGAAGCCGGTAATCATGCTCAATCCCATTGTGGTACAGGTACAGCCGCCAGTCAAATATGAGGTAACCATATCGTCTCCCTCTAAAGTAGAAGTGACACCGTCTGCAGCTACACCTACTCCATTTGAGGTAGAATTATCCACACCTTTCACTGTGATGGTGACATCCACACCACCTTTCAGTTCCAATGTTGTACCTTGGGATTATGTTGCCGAAGCTAGGAGAAAAAGGAAATCAAATATGGAAGAGTCCGGCACTGCACAAGGAATGACCAGAACATGAAGAATTTACACACCTGAGCATTTAGGATAGACTAGTAAGCAAGCTTCTAACAAACAACCCGTCAAACAGGTCCGGACGACCTTCAGTGGAAA
Source organism: Nicotiana paniculata (assembly GCA_005239505.1). Classification (NCBI taxonomy): domain Eukaryota; kingdom Viridiplantae; phylum Streptophyta; class Magnoliopsida; order Solanales; family Solanaceae; genus Nicotiana; species Nicotiana paniculata. The sequence goes on along the minus strand of ML344248.1, from coordinate 81,768 downwards.
GTACAAGCAAGGGAGTATTTTGTTGTTCATCATCTGAATAAGACTCCCGCCCAGATATCCATCTTATCGTTGCTGTAAAATTCTGAAGCACACAGGAATGCCATGATGAAGGTACTGAATGAAGCATATGTGCCCAACAACATTACTAGCGTAGAAATGGTCCACATGGTGGTACAAGTGTTGGAAAGCCATAAGATCGCCTTCCATGAAGATGTATTTCCACCTGAAGTGTCACGACCCAAACCGATGGGCCGCGACGGGCACCCGATACCTTACTCGGCCAGAGTACCAACGTAACGTATCTTTATTATTACATTATCATATACACGTGACATACGGGCCTAATAGGCCAACATAATCATTTACAAACTCAAAACATAGGCCGACAAGGCCGTTCAATATTTCACGTATACGACATATGTCTACAAGCCTCTAAGAGTACATAAATGTCATAAAGGTCGGGATAGAGTCCCGCCATACCAAAAAATACCCGTCTAAATCATACTAACCAAACAAGCGACTCCGAAGCAAATTGAGCGCACCAACATCTTTCGCTGAGCTGATAGCCTACTTGGAGGGCTCTCGACCTGTCTATCGGGGCCTACGGGCATGAAACGCAGTGTCCCAGGAAAAAAGGATGTCAGTACGAATAATGTACTGAGTATGTAAGGCACATAATGTACATAAGAGACATGGAAGAAATATAGAGCACATGACTCAACCTGTAAGTCTGAATAACTTTCTAAATCATAAATGACTTTTAGCAGCATGCGTATGCATATGAATGTCAAGTCGTGCATAGGTATATGTTTCATAACATTATCAGCCTCTGAGGGCATCCCATCATATCATAGCGGCCACTATGGGCAAAATCATCACCGTATACCAGCTGATCAGGTAGTGGTGCGTGTATAACGCCATAACCTTTCACATATCCCATATACATATACATATATATATACGCGTATATAACGCCATTCGAATCATATATATATACATACACATATATATATAAATATATATACATACACAAATATATATATATATGCATATATATCACCGTTTGAATCATATTTCAGCCACTATGGGAAACATCATCATCATATACCAGCTGATCAGGTGGTGGTGCGTATATAACGTCGTAACCTTTTCCCATATCCCATATACATATATTTACATATATACACGTATATAACACCATCTGGTCATGGGTCAATGCACATGTATGAAATGCATGAAAAGTACGTAATAATCTTAATATTCCTTCCGGATAAACTTTTCCAACTGTGTATTATTCTGAGACCCATGAACAGAAAATAATAATAATTCTTATGGGGAATCAAGAATATAGACACCCCTACTATTTCTATGAATAGGGTAATTTATATAAACTGTGTATTTTCTCATTTCTTCAGTATAATTTGGACCATGCCAAAAGAAAGAAGGGATGGTCCAGGAGGCGTTTGGACCTCTATCTCGGGTAGTTCTAGACTTAACTTAGGTTTCTCAAAAACGAGAAAACTAGGCGACATACAAAAAATAATTTGGACTTTCATGTATAGGAAAATAAGGGCTCAAATTGGCGTCCGCACTTAGGCAACAAATGCACGCAAACTAATTAACATTGACATTTGCAGATTTTAATAAGTTAAGATTGCAAAACCCTATAGGCAGAATCTTTATGTGATTTTGGATTTTAATAAGCAGCCAATTTTGTATGTAAAGTCCTTACCTTTAATACGATTTCTAAAAGCCTACATAGTTGCCTACTGATTACAAGTATAAGAGATTAAAAACCTATAGGCATGATGTCTAGGTGATCCTCGCAGTAACTAACAGGAATATGTTCAGGATCGCTTAATCCTGTCCTATAGGCATGGTTTTTAATAATGATTAAAAGAAACGAGCAAGACAATAAATAAGACTTATTTAGACCCTATATGCATGGTATCTAAGTTATAAGTTAGGCAGTATGTAAGTTAACAAAATCCTATGCGCACATTGAGATATCAATCATTCAACATCATATAGGCATGGTATCTAACAGGTAATAGCAGAACACATTTGAACCAAATAGAGAACCTATAGGAAGGATTTCTAACATGTGAGCAAAATAGGATACTTATAGGTAGAATTTCTAACACATAATAACTGAATAGGTTTGAGCAAAGTAGCACATTTTGAGAAAAATAGAACACCTATAGGTGGGATTTCTACCCATTTCAGTGCAAGTGTAAGATAAAAACCCCTTTCCCAATTTTACTAATACCCCAAAATGTTATTACAAGAATTATTAAAGACCAAGAATGAATAGAGTAAATTACAGAAATAAATAACTATAGGGAGCCTACAGCAGGCCCAAAGATACACCCGGCCAGGCCAGGCCTTCATTCCCATGTTTCATAATAGCCCAAAATTACATCTTCATTGACATAAGGCAGTCAGAAATCAATTGATTCCCCCATTAGGTATAAAACTGAGTTGAGCATATAGAACCAAGACCTAGTGTGTCAAAGTTCACAAGGGTCTCAAATGAACCTTGAGCAGTTCTCATACTATGGAGGTCAAAGGACAAAACCTAAGTAGCTTGGCTTTCAGCTGACTAAGAATAAGAATTTAATAGAGAAACCAGGTAGTAAAGAAATAGACTAATTAAGGGACAACACTGAAGGATGCAAACAGAATCAAGTTGAGCACAAAAAATAGATAATAGACATGCTTAGATTTAAGACATACTTAACCAAGTTTCAGAAATGAGTTCAGCCACATAATGCACATCGGTAACAAGAGAAGCTGCAAGAAAGACTCATAGTAGGAAGAAAAGAGAATTTAGATTTTGTTAAGTGCACAAGGCTAGTGTCAAAAGAAAGGATCATATCAATCAACAACAGGACCTAAAATGCTGAGAACTAATTAGGGCAATTACTGGGAAGTCAAAACAAGATTAAAACAGGTTACATCGCAGCAAATTCAGAAAGAGACTTGTTATTTACTTAATAAATACATTCATACTTAGTCAGCTAATCTATAGAAAGAGGGTATGAGAACATGTTCAAATAACAGCGCTAATAAAAAACTTATACTTTCAGAGATGGCTATCAGTAACACATAGGCTGGGCAGAATTAAAAGAAATTAAATTAATCAACTTAAACAGGTCTAAACATGTATCGATTTACAAATGTAATAGCCTTTATGTTTGAAGTAACACATTGAACAAAATCTTCAGAAAATGAAAACATATGTTATGATAGGTAAATCAGAATGAAATGACAAATGCTTGGTAACTCACCAGTTAAACGAATCAAGAAAGAAAAGAAGCTCACAGTGTTATGAATATCACCAAAAGAACAAGAACTGAGAATTTCTGGCCTTGGCTTTCAGTCGTCCATGAACCAAAGTGCAGAACAAGATTATTAAAGAGCAAAGAGCACACATCATTAATTTTTGTAGTTTTCTTAATGATTCCCAAGCTAATTAAAGGGGAATGGTGAGGGGTTTATATAGTGTAGGAATCGAACACATAAACATGGAAAATCGTCAGTCAAACACTAAAAAGAAAAGCACTCAAAATCAGTAAGGAATAGGAGAAAAATTTTGAAACCCTAATTTTAGGTAAAGTACACAAATCGGCAGAAATCTAAAATAAATAAAAGGAAAAAAATCACATGCTGCATAGAATAAGATTAACATAGACATGAATACAATTTAAAATAAAAGGATCGAACTAGTTGTATACGGCCAAAATCGGGGAGTCCGATTTTGAGACTACTGTGGCACTTCACGCCCGGCCTCGAGAAGCTCGTAGCGAAAATTGAAGTTCGACCCGGATTTACACCCCTCGAGGGAGAATATTGGAGGTTAACTTTAGTCAACCTCGGAGCAGTACGAATCGATGATCGTTATGGGAAGGAGGAAAATTCCCAAGGGATGTGGTTATAGCTGACTAGATCTGCAAAAATAGTACAAGTCCGTACTGAGCTATTATACCTATGTACCAATAGCATTTCCTTGTCATTATTAGACATGTACTATGTTGGGATTCCCCCTCCTATATAAAGGGGTCCCCTTTCATTTTTTAAAGAAGATGAATATTGAATAATATACAACATTCTCTGCTTTTCTTGCTCATCAACTACTCTATAGATTTATTGCTCTTTACTTATTGTCCTCATTACTTGTTCTTCTTTTATTGCCCATCGTTAGACGTAAAAGGCTATCCCTAAGACCCCCAATATCATTGTTTCTCCACCGATTACTCATTATTGACTGTCTTAGATAGACCTCAAGGCCCCCCTGTTCCAGCCAGCTCGAGGCCCAGTTCTGTGATATCATCGGTTTGCATATATTACTTTTCTAGCTCACACTTAGCAGGAATTTCCACCTCGGCGGGAATGACAACTTCAGCATCGTAGACCAGCAAATAATTTGTTGCCCCGGTTGATGTGCGGACTGTTGTACAATATCCCGATAAAGAAAATGGTAACTTCTCGTTCCATTGCTTATGATTTCTACCATTTTCCTCTATATTATTTTGATGTTTTTGTTGGCAGCTTCCGCGGATCCATTCATTTGGGGCCGGTATGCTGTGGAATTTGTGTGTTTGATTTTGAAGGTCTCCCACATAACTGTTATTAGGTCACTATTGAGATTGGCGGCATTGTCGGTGATGATGGATTTTGGGACCCCGAATCAGCAAACAACACGATCTAGGACAAAGTCTGAGACGACTTTCTTGGCTACAACTTTGTAAGATGTAGATTCAACCCATTTTGTGAAGTAATCTATTGCCACTAGAATAAACATGTGCCCGTTTGAAGTGGTGGGACCGATTGGTCCAATGACATCCACTCCCTAGGCGGCAAAAGGACAAGGTGCACTTGTTGCATTGAGTTCATTTGGCGGCACCCATATTATATCTGCGTGTATTTGGCACTGATGACATTTCTGGACATACCTGATGCAGTCTGTTTCCATAGTCATCCAAAAATATCCTGCTCTAAGTATCTTCTTGGGTAAAACGAAACCATTCATGTGTGGTCCGCAAGTTCCAGCGTGTATCTCTTCAAGAAGTTTGGAAGCTTCCTTGGCGTCAACACACCGTAATAGCCCTAGATCTGGAGTCCTTCTATATAGAATTCCTCCACTCTGGAAGAAATGGTTGGACAATGTCTGAAGGGTGTGTTTCTGAGTATGATTTGCATACTGCGGGTACTCTCCCTTTGCCAAGTACTCCTTGATATCGTGAAACCAGGGATTCCCATATATTCCTCTTCAACATGAGCACAGTAAGTTTGATGATTATGGATCCTTACCAAAATGGGGTCGATGAAATTCTTGTCCGGATGTTGTATCATGAAGGACAAAGTGGCCAATGCGCTTGAAAACTCATTATGGATTCTCGGGACATGTCTGAACTCTATCTTCATTAACCTATTCATCATCTCTTGTACATGATATAGATATGGCAATATCTTGGTATTCTTTGTAGCCCATTCTCCTTGCACCTGATGTACCAGTAGATCTGAATCACCAATTACCAGCAATTCTTAGATATTCATGTCAACGGCCAAATTGAGCCTAAATATGCAAGCCTCATATTCCGCCATATTATTGGTGCACGGAAATTTGAGTTATGCGGATACTGGGTAATGCTGACCGGTTTTTTATACCAAGACGGATCCAATACCCACTCCTTTGAAATTTTCAGCCCCATCGAAGAACATTATCCACCCGTCGTAGGCTTCAGCGATATCTTCTCCTACGAATGAAACTTCTTTATCAGGAAAATACATTTATAGTGGTCTGTATTCTCCTCCTACAGGATTTTCTGCGAGATGATCCGCTAAAGCCTGTCCCTTAACCACCTTCTGAGTCACATAGACGATGTCAAATTCACTTAGCAGTATCTGCCATTTTGCTAGCTTCCCTGTAGGCATGGGCTTTTGGAAGATGTACTTCAAAGGATCCATCCTTGATAAGAGATATGTGTTACAAGCACAGAAGTAGTGCCTCAGTTTCTGGGTTATCCAGGTCAAAGCACAACATGTGCGTTCCAGCAGAGAATACCGTGCTTCGTAGGGTGTAAACTTCTTACTCAGATAATATATGGCATGTTCTTTCCTTACTATCCTGTCATGTTGTCCCAAGACACAACCGAAAGTCCCATATAATATGGAGAGGTAGAGTAGCAGTGGACTACCAGGCTCTGGCAGGAATAGGATTGGTGGTGTGGACAAGTATTCTTTTATTTTGTCAAAACCTTTTTGGCATTCTTCAGCCCAACTGGTCGCATCATCCTTCTTCAGCATTTTGAAAATTGGCTCACATATTACAGTTGATTGTGCTATGAAGCGGCTGATATAATTGAGACGCCCCAAGAAACTCATCACGCCTTTCTTGTTCTTTGGTGGCGGAAAATCCTGGATAGGCTTGACCTTTGATGGATCTAGCTGAATTCCTCGGTGGCTAACGATGAATCATAACAGCTTTTCGGCAGGAACTCCAAAGGCACATGTTGCGGGATTCAGTTTCAAATTATACCTCTGAAGCCGATCAAAGAGCTTTCTCAAATCCGCTATATGATCAGTACCTTTCTTGGATTTGATGATGACATCATCCACGCATACTTCAATCTCTTTTGTATCATGTCATGGAAAATAGTTTTCATGGCCCTCATATAAGTGGCCCCAGCATTCTTCAGACTAAACGGCATCATTTTGTAGCAGTATACTCCCCATTGTGTAATAAAAGATGTTTTCTCAGCATCTTCTTCATCCATCCAGATCTGATGATATCCTGCGAAGCAAACCAAAAAGGATTGGAGTTCATGCTTGGCGCAGTTGTCGATCAGTATGTGTATATTTGGTAGTGGGAAATCATCTTTGGGACTTGCTCTGTTTAGTTCCCGATAGTCGACACACACCCTGAATTTCCCATCCTTCTTTAGAATCGGCACAATATTGGCCAACCAAGTCAGATATTCAACAACTCTGACAACCTTAGCTTTGATCTGCTTGGTGACTTCCTCTTTGATTTACAGACTCATATCTAGCTTGAGCTTTCTGAGCTTTTGCTTTACTGGAGGACACATCGGATTGGTGGGTAGCTTATGATCCACTATGGATGTGCTCAACCCAGTCATATCATCATAAGACCATGCGAAAATGTCTTCATATTCTTTCAAGAAATGAGTGTACTCTTCTTTTTCTGATGGTGACAGGTGAATGCTTATGCGAGTTTCTTTGACTGTTTCGGAATCTCCCAAGTTGACTATCTCAATTTCATCCATGTTGGACTTAGGCTTATTCTCAAAATTCTCAACTTCTCTGACAATTTCCTTAGGTATTACATCTTCTTCTTCTATCTCTTCCGAGTCACTATCCTTATGTCGCGTTGTCTCATTACATGTCACAATCGTTGGTTCATCAAGATAGGAAATAGTAATCCTGTAGAGAGTAAATAATAAAATAACAAGCCATTGATAAGTATCAAAATGTCAAACAAAAAGCGATTTTAATGATTCAAACAAATGTTTCCAAAACAAAATACTGAAACTGTTTTAAAATGCTCAAAATGTTGTTTTTAAAAATAAATGACACTAATAGCCAGGCTACCCCGGGGCTCGTCGGGCCCTTGATAGTGTGGTTGTCCAGTTCCTGAGAACGGCTCCCTTCTCCATTGTCTGGATTACGAGGCCTTCCTCCTCCTCCTCCTCATCCTCCACAACTACTACACTGCAATCCATGTCTTCATCTTCTAAGAATAGATTCCTCAAACTAGCTAGCACTTCATCTTCTTCATATTCCCACATCCTATCAGCCTGATGGAAGTATTGGCTCAAATGTGGTATTGGTTGCTTGAGAGGGTAATAAGGAACGCACCATGGTGGCGACCAATTTTGATACTCATGACAAGTGTACTGATATCCCGGTCCAAAAGTTGTACCGTGACGCTTTAACTATATTGGTTTGGCAATACCTTGGAGATTCTTTTCGAGCCTTTTACCAGGTTCATATCATGACCATGTCAATATTCTCTCTATTTTTCTACTCCACCACTTGTCCTTCTCAGTTACATTAACATACTCAATGCGATGGTAAGTCTCTCCACCCAACTTCCTTCTATTTTCCACGACCGGAACAGTCTGATTGGTGTAAATGGGATTACTGTGGTTTCCATGAATGATCACCTCTTGATGGATCCATTCGAACTTCACAACCTAATGCAGAGTAGATGCTACATCCCCAGTGATGTGTATCCAAGGTCGTCCCAATAGTAAATTGTATGAGGCGGATATGTTGAGTACTTGGAATTCAAAATCAAACCAAGTTGGGCCCATTTGTAAGCAAGGGTTGGTTTCTCCGATTGTGGCCCTTTGAGATCCATCGAACACTTTTATGTTCATAGTTCCTGCTCGTATCTCATGAAAACCTTTACCCAATATCTTCAAAGTCCTCAATGGACAGATGTTAAGACTTGAACCTCCATCTATCAAAACCCAGGCAATGAATTTGTCTTCACACTGTACCGTGATATGCAGCGCCATGTTATTACTTAACCCTTTCGGCGGAAATTCATCTTCATGGAAGGTGATCTTATGGCTTTCCAATACTTGTCCTACCATGTTAGCCATTTCTGCGCTGGTAATGTTGTTGGGCACAAGCCTCGTTCAATACCTTCATCAATACATTCCTATGTGCCTCAGAATTCTGCAGTAATGATAGAATGGATATCTGAGCAAGGGTATTGTTCAAGTGGTCAACTATAGAGTATTATAAGTTGTTTGGAAGCGGCTTCTTTACTTTTTCCTCCTAGGTGCTCAGGCGTGTAAATCCTACCAATTCTGTTCATCCCCTGTGTTGCACCAGTTTCTTCCATTTTCCCTTTTCTTTTCCTTCTCACTTATGCGATGTACTCCAAGGGTACAGCATTGGATTTAAAGGATGGTGTGGGCGCTACCATCACAATGAACAGTGTGGTCACTTCTACTTCAAACAGAGCAGGCGCAGCTGAAGGTGTTGTTACTTCAACTTCGAATAGAGTTGGTGCGTCTACCTCAACTTTGATTGGTGGCGGTATCTGTACCACAATAGGAGTGAGAGTGACTGCAGGTTTCTTAGGATCATCCCCTTCTCAAATGAGCCCAATTGACCCTTTCGGGTCCCATTCTTCATCAGTTTCTATTACATTTACCCCTCATCCCTATGATCCAGGAGAGGATTATTGCGGACATTAGGTGCAGCCTATTTTGCTTGTATAACCTTGGTATCAATTAACATCTGGATCTTATCCTTCAGAGTGCGACATTCATCAATAGTGTGACCCTTCATGCCGGAGTGGTAGGAACATGTCTTATTTTGATTGACCCATTAAGAGGAATTTTGCAGAGCAACAGCGGGAATAGGAGTGACATAACCGGCGGCCTCTAGTCTCTCATACAACTGATCGATGGGTTCAGCAATAAGGTGTATTGTCTGGGCAGTCTGCGGTCGAAATTTGGTTTGGGTTTTTGATAGTTTTGGCGGGATGTTGGTAAGTGGTAATATGTTGGCTGGTATTGTAAGTATGGTAAGCGGTGGTCGGTTGTGGATATATGGTGGTGAGGGCTGATATAAGAGAGGAGATTTCAGACCTTGGGGTACCATCACGGCCCCTACTTCCTTCTTCTTGGATATGCACCATGACTGCAAGACCTTGTTGGTAGTTTATAATGCCTCGAAATTGGTTACCATCCCGCTTTTGATTCCCTCTCCTATTCTTTATCCCAATTTGATGACGTCATAGAATTTATGATTGTCAATAACCATTAACATCTCATAATATTGTGTATCCTGGGCCCAGATAAAGAATTTGTTCATTTGTTCTTCTTCCAATGCCGGCCTTACCTTTCCAGCTTCTGATCTCCACCGAGTAGCATACTCGCGCAATGTCTCTATTGGCTTCTTCTTAAGATTATGGATATAGAAGACATTTGGTGCATTCTCTGTATTGAATCTGAACTGATCCATGAAATCTGACGACATGCTTACCCAGTTAATCCACTTCTTTGGATTTTGACTGATATACCAGGATAGGGTGTCTCTAGTGAGGCTCCTCATGAATAACTTCATGAGGATTCTTTCATCTTTACCAACCCCTACGATCTTGTCGCAATGCGTCCTCAGGTGCACTTTTGTATCACTTGTTCCGTTGAACATTTCAAACTTAGGACGTTTGTAACCCTCGGGCAGTTCTACGTCTGGCTGAATACATAAATCCTCATATTTGAAACCTTCGATGCCTTTACCAGCTTCGACACCTTGGAATCGACTTGTAAGATTCTTAAGTTCCTCCGCCATGTTCTATATGAATAGGTCCTTCTCGGCGGATTCTGGTGCGTACGGGGTTTGTTATGAAGTGTGTGGTAAGGTTTCTACGTATATGGAATTACTTTGGTGGACTCCAGGGATTTGGGTGTAGTGGTGATCATTGGTTGAGTTTTGGGGATTAGTAGGTTGTGGTGCATTTTGAGTAGTGTGGTAGGTGGTAGTTTGTGGGTACTAGGTTGGATGATGTTGGTGTTATGGAGGAGTTGGTACTGGTGGAGGATTCGGATTCTGGGGAGGCATGACATATTGATGAGGTGCAGGAGGATTTTGCGGGTGCTGGTTTTTTGTATTTTGAGGAGGTATTGGGTTTTGGGCGTTTTTTTGGTTAATGTCAGGGACATTCAAGGTGAGGGAAAGGTTTTCCAAGTTACGGACCTGCTCAAGTTCCCCTTGTAACTCCAGTATCTTTTGATCCAATCGCAAAACCAATTCATTTTGTGCTGGATTACTCCGACCATCCGAAGTTTCAACATTATCTACATGTGTAGCATTATCTTTCCTGATACCACTCATATCATCCATCTTAGCCATTACTTTGTTCTTAGGATCACTTGGAGGAGGAGGATGTGGAGGACCTCTAGATGTGGTATGATATGCCGATGATGCCAGTATGCACGAACCAACCTTAGGGGATGGGAGTAAATAAAGAAAGAAGAAAAGCAAAAAAGGTAAACAAGTCAGTAGGGAGTTTTGAAAGGATATTTTCAGTATTTAAACATGTATTGCGGAATTATAAATTTGTGTCCTAATTTGGGGACCTCGTTGTGCCTGAGGTAAGCCTAGCGACATATAACTTTGGAGAAACTCAATGCCAATAATTGTGTTATTTCATTAATATGATAAATAGACCAAATCTCTACTAAGACGACAATAATTATAAAGAGTTACTAGTGGCATTTGCCTTATTGCAATCGAATTCTAAAACGAATCTAGAAAACAAGTAAGTATCAATTCTAATCTACTCGGTCCCAGAGGGACCTTCTCCAAGCATGGCCTGCTTAGGCCCATCTATCATATTCCCAGGTCGCGCATGTCCAACAGTAGATATGCCCTTGCTAGATGTCCTCCTTCATTTCCCTCTGCGTTCTGACAATCCGAGACCCTTTTCCTCATATTCCCCTCAAGTTCCATCAAACCCTGCTCCAAAAACTCTAACCTCTCTGTTGATTTGGTAGAGATTCATCTCCATTCATTGATTGCTTCCATGTCCACTTTGTGTTGTTCCAAATGTCTGGCCTCAGATTCAAAAATCTTTTTGCGTAACCTCCTGTATTTTACTTGCGCCTCAGCAGCGTTGTATATGACCCTATTTCTCGAATCAATCCCTGGCTTGACTTTTCCTGCTATGTCATCGACCAACCATGATGGGTAGAAATACACATGGCCGGCATGATACCGATCTGGCTCGATGGTATCCTTTTCCACAATGATCTTTTGATGCCACATGTGACGTGCCTCGCACTTGAATGGAATGGCATTACCCTGGAAGTCTGCTTTGTAATGAACCATCTTGGAGACTCGTGGTATGACCTGTTTCCTCCCAGCTTGCCTCATGACTCAGATAGGAGCATAAGGATAGATCCCCATTAATCTGATTAGCACTAGATGAGGAACATATCTTGACCTGATGATGAATTCACTACTAGGGAACCACTCAACCATCCAATGGATCTTGTCGTCAGTCAAATTGCTAAAGAAGTGTACCCAACCAGCGTTTCCTGGTTATGCAAACTTGTCCGGGATAAAAGTCATTATTTTCGGATGGTAAAAAGCTATGTGGTCATTCCATGGTCGCCGCGGAAATTCTTGAAGGTATTGTCCCCTTTGAAGGTGTTCCAACAACCATATTTGCAGAAACAGATTGCAACCCTCAAAATGGCTATATCCTTTCTTGCAACGGTCCAAGGCTCGGTATATCTCAGCTACGATCATCGAGACAATAGTGTAAGTCTGTCCCTCAATTCCTTCCATTAGGGTCTTAGTAACCATAGCTAAGCAAGTGTGGATCCTTTCTCCTTGTATTGGGAATACCAGCATCCCCAGAAAGCACACAATGAACACAAAAACCCGGCGATGGGTCCAACCCAGAGAAGTGATGGAAAATTCATCATGTTAAAGATGGTAGGACTTGTTGTGCCCATAACGCTCGTAAAGAAAATCGAATGGTATGTAAGATTTCTTTAGACAGACTAATTCATCATTCTTTGTGAAACCCATCATTTTTAGAAAGCCTCGAGAAGTATGTTTTTTCGGTACCAACAAACAAGGGCTATCCCATGGGAGTCCAGCAAAGCCTCATATTTCCTCTAGAAGGGGAGTCATTTCTATGTCACCAAAATGGAAGACGACCCTCTTCTCATCCCAAAACATAGTAGCGGCCTCAACCAGTACATTGTTTGGCTGAATATCTAACAGGGAAGGTAAATTCCCAAGAACTCTTTTCACATGGTTTTTGTTGCTGGGCGAGAGATTTTCCCACCACTCTAGGAACAAAGGGGGGATACTTCGAACCATGCCGACCTAGGGAATTTGTGCCTCATTTCTGCAAAATAATTAAAGTTAGCCCTTTCCTCCTCCGGATTTGACTATTTACACATCAATGATTAGCATATCGGCATATTTTCTCCAAATAATACACATATCATGATTGTACTCATTGGGATTATGGAAATCTCGGCGGGCTTTGGACAAGGCTTGCCTTAGAGAGTTATTACACGGACATCGTTCTAACCCATACTAGGTTTAGACATGATGCATGAACAATTAATATCAAAGTGGGGGTTTCTAGAAGATTCTAGACCGGCACCTTCAAGTGGAAAACTTGAAAGGGAAAGGCACGGAGCCGTCGATTGCACCGTTGATCGACTAGTTTTACCTCAAATAAACCTTTCCAAATATAAAAGGGTGATTTAGGAAGATCTCGGACACTCATCAAGTGCCTCTATGGTATTAATTACGCACAAGTAGAATATAATGTGGAGCATGCTTTATGCAAAGATAAAACAACACGTTGTCAGGTATTTTGCATGATGAAAGCAGTAAATGCATTATTAAATAAACGTAAATACCTAAAAGAAAGAAAAACAAGGAAGAAGTTAGTTCACGCAATGTGAAAGAGTTGTAATAAAGCAAGTAAAGGGGGTAGGGATAGGGAGAGACATGATATAGCAAATTAAAAAATAATAATTAGGAGCAAGTGAACATGACTATACAATAAAGGGAAAACGCATATTGTAACCAAACAAGGCAAAGATTTGCATATTAACATGAATTCACATAAAGGGAAAATAGGGAAGAGGATGTGCATGTAGCAATAAAAGGGGAAATATGAGCGGGATATTCATGTGACAGCAAAATAATAAAGGCACGCTTATCAGAGAAGACTAATTCATATAGACCAAGTTCGCAATGATAAAAGCCTAAAAATACCCCCAACAGAGTCGCCATGTTGTCGCGCCCCTTTTTCTCGCGAAATCGGGTTTCGACACGTGACAAATCTTTTAAGGAAGAGTGTTAAAATAGAGAGTCGCCACCTAACGGATTTAAGGTGCGTTAAGGCACTTACTTGCAGATAACTCTGGTTTAACTAGTTTGCGTCACCAAAGATCGGGTAAGGGCTCAAATACCTCGAGGAGAAGGTGTTAGGCACTCCTCGAGGTCCACAACGGTGGGTACCGGCCAAACTCGAATTATATGAATTTGTCTAAGAAAAAGAGAAGAGACAAAATTAGGCAAATAAATAAAATGATTGACTTTAAGCAAAAGGTAGGGGTCCTAAGTTTTTTAGCCTAAAGGATCACCCCGTTCAACATAAATAATACTTCGTAACTCTCCCGAGGTGGGGTGTTACTCATATTATTCAGCGGGCACAGACTATCATCTCATGCTACTCGATTACTATCTTTAAGTTGTTTACCTAAAGCGCACTAGTTGACCTCATTCTAAATTGTACCTTATGCGTGCACTACCCATCCCATGACTATGGTCCGGAAGGCGTTTGGACCTCTATCTTGGGTGGGGTAGTTTAGGTCCGAAATGAGGATGAAATTAGGGCCAAATTTTAAATACCCAAATTTTAACAAATAAATAATTTATAAAAGTAATAAATAAATTAAAAAAAATATCATTTGTGGATGAAAATGATTAAAATTAATTACTTAATATTATAAAAATAAAAAGTTATTTTCTGCATAAATAAGGTAATTATATATGCATATGGGCTATTATTACAAAAATATGCAATTACACTAAAAATACAAATGTAATTATGAGAAATACACTGAAAAATGTTTAAAACCCTCACATTGGTAAAAATGATAAGTTTAGATGATTAAATTATCATAAAAATAATTTGGTGGGTAATTATTGGATATTTATATAATAAAATACAGAAATAAATTGATTTAAAGCCTTTAAAAATATGGAAAATTATGAAAAATACTTGTGTGTGTTTATAAATCAAATGATGATGCATATGCACTATTTTGAAAGTATATATATATATATATATGTTTGAAAAAATAAGGAAAAATTTGGTATCAACATTATGCCAATGCGGCACACATCAAGAAGGGTACTAAAGTGACCAAGGTGAGAAATTTGATAGTCAGATTTGATCAAAGCACTCTGAACACATACTTGGGTTTCGACGAGGTGGAACCAGTCCAGTACCTTTAGAAGTTTTCTATAGGTGATGATGCTCGCCCTTGACTAGCAGAGATATTGGCAGTTATAGGACCACCACCACCGTGGATCATAGCGGGGGTTCTTATTGCACAGGCCACCCTCAATTTTGAAGCAAAAGGGTGGCAAACATTTATGTGAAGCCGCATAGACCCGAGCCAGAATGAGAACAATCTTCCAATCTCCAGGGCAGTTTTGGTAGCATCTATCGTGGCCGAGTACCCAATCAATGTGGGTGCCATCATGTCAGCCAACATGTCAGTGGTTGTCAGAAAAGGTGAGAGCTCATATCCATATCCCAAAACCCTCACAGAATATCTCACGAATGCAAAGGTGGAGCCGAGGAGCTTTGATACAAAGGTGCGGGCCATAAAGCCCTTCTCATGGTACTCTTTGCAAGGCCCGGTGGAACCCAAAGTTGAAGGGTAAGGCAACTGCTACCGTTGGCCAGTCTAATAAGCCATCGGTGGTGGTTATAGATTCAGCTGCTGAGCCTTCTACAGCTCCCATGCCTTCTGCAGCTGCCATGCCTTCCATAGCAATCGGTCCTTCCACCGAGATAGCTGACACGCCACCACCTTCATTATCTAGACCATCAGCATCAGTACCAGTGCCTTCCTCATCCATATATCCACTCACTGCGCTACGAGTATCCCAAACATTAGCGAGTCTTAACAACTGGATGCAGACAGCTACTTCAAAGTTGTTTGATATATAGAGTGTTGTTGCAGCACAGTCTTCTACCCTAGCAGCAGCACAGGTTCCTCCATCGGTGGAGGAAACATTGAGTAAGATCCTGGACAATCAGAAGACCATCATGGATACATTGGTAGCGCATGGGAGAGCTATTAAGGACTTTGGTAAACTGGTAAAGAAGAAGAGAAAATCTCTGGCCTTGAAGAAATCAGTGGACAGATTGAGAAAAAAAGTGACCAAGATTGCAGCAGCTGGTGATCTTCCATCCGACTTACAGATGGAGACAGATCCATCATTACCATCAGACCTAGTAGCACCATCAGCAGAGGCACCAGTTGGCCAGTCTGACGAGCCAGACCTTGTTGCCCATATTGCCGAGGAGGTGCATCAGATGTTCACAAACCTTGTTACTCCCCCAACAGAAGATGATGAGATCCAATTGGAGGAGCCCGAGGGTGGTGATGATTCCCTGAACACTGAGACCACATAGGTACTTCTCTTCACTCTCTACCCTTCCTTATTCTGATTTTTGTTAAGCATTGAGGACAATGCTTATTCTTATTCAGGGGGTGGTCTATTTTGGTTGATTTGATATGACATTGGCATGTAATAACTATAATACTCCTTTTATTTTATCTTTATATTCACTCGCGTTATGTATGAATTCCTCCCTCTCTTTTGATGTATATATTTTATTCCCCTCGGTTTGTATATTCATTTTTCTTACTTTCGGTAGTTTATTCATAGCTTCTTTATTTTGTTTTCTTAGTAGTCTAGCTTCTTATTTACTTTAATAGCTTCTTATTGATTTAGTAGCTTCTTTTTATGTTTAAGTTAGTAATAAGACTTTGGTTTTCTTAATGCCACGGTTCTTTCCAAAGGCGGGCTTTGTGTGAACTGGGTGGCTCTTCCCAACGATGGATGGCGTGATAACCGTCTTAAGGGATTGGGTCCATTTTTTATGTTTAGGTAAAAATAGTAGTAATAATGAATAAAAGGGTCAAGCATGCTTCACTTTGTACCAACACACTTAACTACACGCTTATGGTTAAAAACAAGTTCTTGGAATGAAATGGCTCTAGTTAGTGACCTTGTGACTCTTGTGTTGACTTAGGCAATCATCGAGTGGTTTAGTTGAACCATTAGCAATTTACAATCTTGAATATGGTTTTTGTGGCCCTTGACATTATCCTCTTTAACAATCCGATTGTGTGAGAGGTGAGATGTTTTGTTACAAGTCCAAGTACCCGTGTGAATGGTCTAGAACTTTCCCTGAATGTGTTTCTAGGCGAAATTCTAAGTTTTGCTTGGCTTGAGAAGTGATTGTAGGATCTCCTTGACCCATTTTGAAAATTCACATGTCCCACCAATAATTTTATCCCTATTCAAATCATTTGAGCCTAAAGCCTTTATCATTCGATAACCATGTTACAAGCCTTTACCCGTTTTATAGTGACCCTCTCTTGGCACCCGAGCTTTCCTTAGCACTCATGAGAAACAAATGGTGAAAACATAAGTTTGAGGGAGAGGCGAGGAGTTTGAAAGTGGTATCAAGGCACAAAAAGAGAAAATAAATGAAGAAAAGGAAAGTCAAAGAATAAGAAAGAAAGAACAAAAGAAAAACACAAAAAGAAAGTGAATAATTTGAAGGGTTTAAGGGATTCAAAAGAAAGCAAAACTGCAAAGTATGGAGAAAACAAAGAAGGAGAAAATGAATATCATGATCAAGAAAGAGTAATGTCAAGTATTTCTAATTACCTTAAGGAAAAATAAAATGACTCAAAGAGTCGGCAAAGCATGAGCCAAAAAGAGAAAATGGAGTGCTTAAAGAAAGATGAACCCGTTCTATTCCAGCATTTCCCACCTTAGTCCAAAAGCCTTCATTACATGCCCAAAAATCCCTACGTGATTTGAAGACGAGTAATCTTACATTAGTGGTCATCTACATGAGGGGAAAGCATATGGTACTCAGAGCCGTACTTGTGACATTCTTTTGAGAGTGATGAGCGAACTTTTCACAAGTCTTTGAATTGAGTGCTACATTCTTAAGTGAGATGATCTAACGGAGAGTGTAAGAGGAGGATTTTGGGATCCACAGACCTACATGAATGTGTGAACTTCCTTGATGAGTAAAGTCAAATCTTGATGCTCAAGTGTCACACTAGAGTTGTTTGTGCTTTAACAGTCAAAACAATGCCTTGTTGATAATTCATGAGTGTGTGGGTAATTGTTTGTCCCAATTGATGTGTGTTTGATTCACCTTAGACTAGCTGAAATAGCTATTTTCTTGTGGAGGTGGGAATTACCTTATTTTCTTGAGGACAAGCAAAAGCTTAAGTTTGGGAGAGTTGATGAGTGAGGATTTTTGACTACTTATTTGCGCCCTTTTTACTTTTGTTTTAGCTCAAAAATGCTTAAAGGTATTCTCGAAAACTGATAAAATATGCTTTATTGCAGAAGTATTGGAAAATGAGCCAAAACAATGAAATTCAACTCAAGAAGGAGTATTTTTGGACAAGGACTAAAACCAAGCAAAAGGTTAAAGTGCAGACCGCAGAATTTTGTCTGCGGCAGCAAATCAAGAAGGGATTTTTGTCATAGCTTCTTTGAAAAGTGCGAACCACACTATAATTGTGCGACCGCAGAAGAGGAAGATCTGAGAGTCCCAATTTTAAGTCCATCAAGAAGTGCGGACCACACTATTATTGTGAGGCCGCAGAACTCAAGAGTGTGGCCGCACTCAGAAATGTGCGGTCCGCAGAACCTGAAGAAGTGCGGCCGCAATTCTGAATTGTGCAGCCGCAGAAGTCCCTCCTGCCAAGACTTGAATCAAAGTGTGGACCACACACATAATTTTGCAGCCGCAGAACCTCTGCAAAGGCAATTTTGTCCGAAAATTTCAGTTGTGTATAAATAGTGTTTTTTTTTTTCAAAATTAGGTTAAGTTTGAACTTCAGAAGTAGAGAGCCGTTTGTATTTACTACTTTGGAAAATTTTATGATAGTTTGTCCATTTTACATTTGATTTTCATCGATTTATCATTTAATATGAGTTTAATCATCTTTTCTTCTTTAATTTCTTAATTTTTATCTATGAGTAGCTAAATTTCTAGCTAGGGTTGTGACTCAACCCTAGTGTGGGTACCTAATGGGTGTTTGATTTAGGGCTTTTTAAGGTTGGGTGTGTAATATTTAGCCTAGTTATTGCTCTAACTTAAGAATTAATGGTTTCAAACATTAATTCATGCCTTATTAACTTAGTCTCTACTTGAGAAAGAGAGACTAAGTCTAGGAAAACTTGGCTAACAAGAAATTGGGATGAACTCAATAAATTGATAGTCCCAATTAAAGAGTTGAATCTAGAGATAGTAAAACCCGACTTGAGCATATAAATTGTTTTGTGAATTACCCATTTGGATTTGAGAAAGCCAAATTAGGAAAAACCACTCTATTACCTAGAGGTATCGAATGAGTAATTACGTGTTGATTGCTATATTACACCCCGACCAACGAAACTTGCTTTAAATCCTACAACCCGTTAGGCAAACATCTAGGTAGAAGTCACAGCCCTAGATCTTTTATAAATAAGAAAAACAACAACACCAAAAATATCGTTCTCTAGATTTATATTTGCAAACAATAGCTTAATTTCAGAAGTAGACAAAAACAACAAAGCATATGGTAGTGCATTTTAGACACGTTATACGCTTAGTTCGGGTATATACCTAGTCCCATCTACGCTCCATGAGGAATCAATCCCGAATCCAAGTTGGGTAATTATAAGTGCATCGACCGCTTCACAATCGCCTCATTTGATTAATAATTTGCTTAGCTTATATGACTATGTTCGCTCTCTTATTCCTCTTAGAGATCATGCCTAGGTGTCACGACCCAAATTCCCAACCTTAGGGATCGTGATGGCGCCTAACACCACACTTGTTAGGCAAGCCAATATTAGAGTTCGCTTAACTATTTCCTTTAATTAACCATTTAAACAGGATAAAACAAATTTTAAATTAAACTTGATCTAATGGCTTTCAATAAATAATTCCACATATAAAATAATAAACAATCAATTAAACCGAGCCACGAACTAATTATATAAATAAACCTAGAACTATCCCAGAGTCTTGTGTCACAATTCACGAACTACTAAAGAATACTACAAGTACTTGGCTGAAAGAAATAATGTAACTGTTCTGAATATAATAAAACATCGTTTATGAAAATAGGAGAAGACTCTCGGGATCTGCGAACGCCGGCAGATATACCTCGTGTCTCCGAATAAATGAATAGCCGCTCTAAATATCTCTACTGCTGGCTAGTACCTGGATCTGCACAAAAGAGTGCAGAGTGTAGTATCAGTACAACCGACCCATGTACTGAGTAAGTGTCGAGCCTAACCTCGACGAAGTAGTGACCAGGCTACGGCGGGGTATTAACAACATATAACCTGTAAAAATAATATATACAACAACATAATAAAATAATTCTACGCGAACAAGAAATATATAACTGAGACAATAAATATAAAGCAAGAAAGAAATCTAAACAAATAATTAAGTACTGCAACGACAATGAAACAACTCAACCGCTTTTTTCAGGCCTCAGCTATAAGCAACACTCAAATAATTTCCAAACTTTAACTTTAAATAAAAGTAGTGCCAAAATATGAAAAAAATAGTAATATAAAATAGTAAGTTTTCAAATCTACTATTTTATTTGAAAACTATTATTTTATTTGTTTTTCTTTGAAAATCAGTAAAAATATAAATGTCCTCCCTTATCGCTCATTGTTGTGGCGTGCAATCCGCTCCCACCTGTCCACCCTTATTGCTCCTCCCTAAATATATCACCCTTATTACTCTTGTTGCGGCGTGCAACCCGATCCCACCTATACATTCTTATCACTCCTTGTTGCAGCGTGCAACCCGCTCCCACCAGACATATCATATCAATTTATTCATAATTTCACAATTCAAGTCAAAGACTTTCACAATATTTATGTCTCCGCAATTATAAACAGAACAAGTTTCACTTTAAATAACAGTAAAAGCAGAATATGAAATAATGACAATAAAATAATGAGTGTTCCAGCCTTTATTTTATGAACAATAAAATATGCATATTCTCCCTTATCATTATCTTGTTGCGGCGGGCAACCCGATCCCACCTATTCACAATATCACAATCAATTTTTTCACCCATATCACAATCAATTATCCACCCTTATCACAGTCCCCTTCTCTCAAACAATTTTGTTTATTCATCAAAAACTTTCACAGTTTAGGCCAAGCCTTTCACAACACCTTTATTTCAACAATTGCAAACAGAAAACAGTATAGCTCGTAAGCTTCAACCAATATTATTTTACAATAAAACCAACCAGAATATATGTAAACACCGTAACCCTGTCAACTCATCTCAATATTTATGTTCTATGATAGAATCAAGAGAACAGTCAACACTTTTAATACACTTGCAACAACAATTGGCAATAATCGATAGAAATCAAATAGCCACGTAAACCTCAATAGTCTTAAGACAGTTAAACTGCAATTCTCATAACTTCCTCAATATTATCAAAAATGAAAGCAACAGGAACATAAATATATATGTGCCTCGTAGAAACAATGCCAAACTGCTCAACCGTTTAGTACCACAAGAGAACCAAATAAACAATCAATACTCTTTCCAAAATAACTACAAATAATTAACAACAACGGAATAAGGCCAAGTAATTGTATAAACAATAATGAACATAGAACAATCAAGCCAGAAATCAATTAACTTGGGAACGGGGAAGGGATCATGTTTAACAGACCGTTTGGTGGTGCATAGATACTCGTCACCTCACCTATACACCACACAAATGCATTTCACATAGCAAACAAGTGGGGACTCATATTCCCTCAAGTCAAAGTTAGACCAAACACTTACCACAATTTCGTAGGCCACTCACTACTCAATTATAGCTTTTCCTTTTGAATTCACCTCTAACTTGCTCGAATCAAATCATAATTAACTCACTATCATCAATCTCTGCTAAAAGAACTAACTTTATTGAAAAATATGACTTTTCCTAAATTTTCTCAAAAAAAAAGCGAAAACCCAACCCCGGACCCGCTTGGTCTAAACTCGGGGTTCGGGCCAAATTATGTTCACCCATTCATCCACGAACCCAAATATACAATTAGTTTCGAAATCCGACCTCAATTCGAGGTAAAAAATTGATTTTTACAAAATTCCCTAATTCTACCAAAACCCTCAATTTTTACCATGAAAATTCTTGGTTTTTGCTGTATAAGTGATTAAAACAGTAAGGAATTGAAAGAACAAAGTTTAGAATTGATTATCAATACTTTCGGGATGAACCTTGGTGAAGAAAATTGTCTCCAGGGCTTGGTAGTTCGAAAAATGGTTGAAAAATAGGTTATGTCCGTGTTTAACAGTATATTTATAGACTGGGCCAGCCTTCTATGCGATCGCATAGAATAAAAAAATACCCCCTGAAATTTTCACTATGCGATCACAGAGGAATTAATGCGATCGCATAGAACAAAAGTTGTCCCCATCAATTTTCACTATGCGATCGCGGAAGAATTAATGTGATCGCATAGAACAAAAGTTGTCCCCAGCAAATTAACACTATGCGATCGCGGATATAGCTATGCGATCGCATCGAAGAAAAAAAGAACCCCACAATCTACATTATGCGATCGCGAAGAAGGTTATGTGATCGCGTAGCACTAATTTACTGGGCACCAGAAAATAGAAAACCAATATTTTTTCTTAAGTTTGAAAATAACACGTAAAACTATGAATTAAACCTCAAAACTCATTATTTTCATCAAGATACTCTTATAGTTCATAACTTTTCAACCGGATGTCTGAATCACGTCAAACGAACTCCGTTTTTTACCAAATTCTACAGTTAACCTTTAAATATCATAAGAAATCTGTACCGGGCTCCGAAACCAAAATACGGGACCGATACCAATAATTTCAAACATTAATTCTTTTTTTTTATTTCATTAATATTTTAGCAAAATGATTTCTTTCAAAAATTGATTTCTAAGGCTCGAGACCTCGGAATTCTTTTTCGGGCATACGTCCAAGTCCCATATTTTATTGCGGACCTCCCGGAATCGTCGAAACACAGATCCGAGTCCGTTTACTCAAAATGTTGACTCAAGTCAACTAAAACTAAATTTTTTAATTCTAAAAATTATTATTTCTTATACTTTCACATAAAAGCTTTCCGGTTTCACGCCTGGACTGCGCACGTAAATCGAGGTAATTAAAATTAATTTTTTTATGGCTAATA
This sequence comes from Nicotiana paniculata, assembly GCA_005239505.1. Lineage (NCBI taxonomy): Eukaryota > Viridiplantae > Streptophyta > Magnoliopsida > Solanales > Solanaceae > Nicotiana > Nicotiana paniculata. The sequence goes on along the minus strand of ML344248.1, from coordinate 58,695 downwards.
AGCCTAGAACGGAGTCTAAATTCATAAAATGACTCATTGGGTCATCACACTAGGTTTATGATTATTTATGAAGGCATAGAAACTTATTTTTGATATGTTGAATTTCTTGAATTATCCGTAGTTGTATAAATATTCCATGAGCATATATCTGCATGATTTTTTATTAAGTCCTTGTGCATCTTTTGTCTATGATTCTTGATCATATAAATACATTTTGTATATGGATCCTTGATTTGGAACGAGAATTTTTGTACAAAAGGTAAGGTCGTGTGATTAATAATTATGAGACACGAATCATGATGAACGGATATTTGATTATATGTGAGTTATCAAGCTTCTATAATATGCTTGGATAAAGATATGTCTCTCTAGAGTAAGGTGATTACCCATGTTACTTTGGGTTTTGTGAGTATGGTCGATACATGTATTGCATATTGAGTCGATACATAAATTTGTATCGGGTTATGATGATACGTGGATTTTTTATGGTGGTACATGCATCTTGTATCAATTATGGTAAGAAATAGAGTTGAGAATGCACATATATCCTTGACTCATTTAAAAGTATTTGTTTAGATGCTAGTTGTTGGATGACAACTACATATGCTGGTTGGGAGTCTCGATTTCGTTGACTGAAGCATGTCATCTTTAAATATTATATCATAGCGGTGTTATGATTATCCCTTAAATTGAAGAAGAATGGGTTATGCCTGTCGAATATTGATATATTTGATTCTTGTTATTCATAAGATTATTTACTATGTCAATTGAAAACTCTATTAATTATATTTGTGTTGTAAGTATCTTGATGCCTATAGCCTCGTCACAATTTCTTTGAGATTAGTCTCGATACTTATTGGGTACAGATTATGATGTAATCTTACTATATTTCTACACTTTTTGTTTGTGCAGATCCTTAGGTGAGTACTAGCGGAGCCTCTTGATTGAGCCTATTTGCATGGTGACTTAGGGTGAGCCGCACTTTATGGATTCATTTTGTAGTGCCCAAGTCCCTGTCCTTTTACTATTTCATGTCGATTTTATTATTTCAGACGGCTTTGTTCATGTAATCAAACTTGTACATATTGAGTAGTTGCTCGTATACTTGTGCCACCTAGTCTTGGGGGTTGTACTATTTTGATCGTGTATAGGCCATGTTATGATTGTTTTAGATATTTTATGTTTTGAGATTATTCTTGTATTTATTAATGATATGACTTTATTAATCACAACAAAAAAATGAGTTAATAGTGGCAGTTTTTCTTTGGCATATACCAGCGGTTTATAACCGCCAGAAAATGCAATAACGGTGGCTTAAGAAAACGCCATAATCCCGTCCGCCAGAAGTATTTTATGATGGTTTTCGTTAAACCGCCGTAATGAGTTACAAAAATTTCCACAATATGCATTGTTATTTGCGGCCTTTATTTTTATTAATGTGGCGGTTTAAAACCGTCATAATTACGTATAAAATTACAAATTATTTTTCCTATTATTGCGTTTATAATCTCCATAATTGTCCGAGCCGAATGACTAATATAGGCCCAATATGCTAAAATTGCAGCTTTTCAAATCACAATTTTCACAATTATGATATATAAAATTTACAATCCTATTTATTGCACGCTATGCATTAAAACTCGTATAACACTACATAATAATTTTAACGCAATGTAGAAGATTAAAAGTAATATTTTTATAATACAAAAAAAAAAGTATTCCAACATTACATCATCAAAATATTAATGTTTCAAGTATTTCAACATTACATCATCAAAATATTAATGTTTCAAGTATTCCAACACAAAGTATCATCAACATTACATTCTTCAACAATAATACCCAAAAAAGTCATAGTTGATCCTAATAATAATAATTACTAATTGGCACTTGGATGACATCATTGTTACTTTCGTCTAAAGATCTTCTTGGATCAACTGGTAATGGTGCATTACTTCCTAAATCTGGTGCCTGAAAAAAATACAGTCAATAAGTAAATTGAGAGGACTAATTCTCTTAAAACCTTGTACTCCCAAAAATAGCAGTAAAATATTAACTCGATAAACGGACAAACCAGACCAGAGGCTGATCCATGATTTTGAGACCATGGGAGCACCACCGGCTTTAACGTAAATTTGGTGTTTGTAAATAGTGTCAAAAAAATTGTCAATAATGTCAATTGGTGTGAGAATATTTAGTATTTATGACTTATTATCAATTTTAAATAGTATTATTTAAAGAGATAAGTTATACACTTCTTAAATAATTCAGTTCTTATCTTCTAAATTCAAAACAAAGAGGGAAAATAAAATGTTAACGATAATTTAATACCGTAAAATTTGAAATTTGTGAAAATTTTAGTGCAAAATGAAGCACAAAAATAAGGGAGTAGTGAATAGAAAGAAAGAAACGGACGGAAACAAATGAAAGAAAAAAAGGAAAGAAAAACTTTAGGGGGATTCGATCCCATGCTCTTGGGGAAATAAAACAACCATCCAGCTAGTGCACCATTTGGCTATTTAGAACATGAGTTCCTAAAGTTAATTTTAGGCTATTTCTGTAAATTATGTACATGAAAAAACATGCTGGGAAGATTATGGATTTACGTGAACCCCAATTTATAGGGTAGATCCGCCCCTGAATCAGACTGAAAAACCGACAAACACTTAATTTCCTGGTCAAGAGAATGCATATCACTTAATTTCCTGCTCAAGACTATACAGAGAGAGAGCAAAGGAGAGTCTTTGATGATTTCCTAATAAAATTTCTATTTGGAAAAAGTTAGTAACATTTACTAAACTTGAATTGTGCAGGTACTTTGTAATGTATGCTAAATTATGTTGGTCATGCTATTTCTATCCTTTCAGTTACTTTCTTCACTGTTATCTAACTTTTATAACTTCTTGTTCTAAGCTTTAGTTTCTTCTGTCTTTTAGCAAAACCATGAAGTTAAGTATGATCAGCTAGCTTTTAAGCATTGGTGAATAATGACCATTTTGTTTCAAAAACTATTGCTGAAATATCTTAATATGACTACTTCAACAAACCCTTTCTGTGTTACCCGCAGAAGCTTGAATAGATTTATCTGGTTCTAGTACCATAAGTCCATATATAGCATCAAATTAACATGGCATTCTCTTATTACCAAGTGTAATCAATTTATGGTCAAAATTGGAGAAGTCCGATTTTAGAGCCTCTATGGCATCCTAAGCCCGGTTTCGAGGGGCCCGGAGCACAGTCTGAGGCTCGACTCCAAATTACTCCCTTCGAGAGAGCATATCGAGGACTAATCACAGCGTATCTCAATGCAGTATAAAAATCGATTATCGTCATGGAAACGCGGGAAATTCTCCAAGTCATGTGGTTAGAGCTGACAAGGTCTGCAAGAATAGTACAAGTCCGTACTGAGCCATTATACAGCTATACCAGTATCATTTCCTTGTCATGATTAGACATGTACTATGTTGGCATTACCCCCTCCTATATAAAAGGGATCCCCTATCATTTTGTAACATAGATGAATATTCAATACAATAGAATATTCTCTGCTTTTCTTGCCTAGACGTGCTCAACAATTAACATATAGATTTATTGCTCTTCATTTATTGCATTCATTTTATTGTTCTTCACTTATTATTCATTAACGACTGCCGAAGGCTACCCTCGAGGCCCGATAGTACCCAAGTTCGAGCTCCCCAGTCTTGTGACCGTATTGGTTTGCTTAACATTTCTCTATTGCTTGCACTTAGTGTTTCTTTACCTAACGACTAGTATTAGAACAAATCACGTATTTTTAGAACAATAAATGAAATATAATTGTTAATATCTTTTTTAAGGTAAACAGTTTGGCGCCCACCGTGGGGCTAAAAATAATAGTGATTATTTTGGTGCTGGTTTTCTGAAAACACAAGTTATTTTTCACACTTTTTCTTGTCCAACAATCTTTGATTTCAGGTCCAAAATGTCTAACTCATAAAATGCACGTGAAAATAGTGGCCTTGAGTCCCATGGAGAGAACAGTGCAGCGGCCCCAATTGCCGGTGTACCACCACAAAATCATGGGTTAGTACCAGCACCACTCCCCGTCAATATGGCCTCACACAATTGCATATCGATGTAGGCTCTGATACCGATGAAAATGTGCGCGAAGGTGACCAACACGAAGCACAGAGAACTCCAGCTTGGAAAGAAAGAGAAGTTAGCCTACAAGTCATTTTTGAGATATTACAAGCGCAGCAAGTGGCTATTGCTCAGCTATAGAGCCAGCAGAAAACTCCAAACACGGTAGTACCGGAAGTAGCTCCTCGAGTCGAACATGCACCATAAAGATCGAGTAACAATGGGTCAGCAGCATACCCCACTATTATGAAGATGCTCGAGGACCTCGCCAAGAGGATTGAATCAGGAGAAAAGAAGTAGAAACTAACAACGAAAAAGTAGAAACCTATAACTCGAGGGTCGATCAGATCCCGGGTGCACCTCCGATTTTGAAGGGGGTAGATTCGAAGAAGTTCGTGCAGAAACCATTTCCATCGAGCGCGGCTCCGAAGCCCATTCCGAAGAAGTTCAGGATGCCCGATATCCTGAAGTACAATGGGACCACGGACCCCAATGAGCATATTACCACTTACACTTGTGGTATAAAAGGGAATGACTTGCAGGATGACGAGATCGATTCCGTCTTATTGAAAATATTTGAAGAAACACTATCGAAAGGGGCCATGATGTTGTATCACAACCTACCCCCAAACTCAATAGATTTGTTTTTCATGTTGGCATAATCTTTCGTGAAGGCGCATGCTGGTGCCATCAAGGTTGCTACAAGAAAGTCTGATGTCTTCAAAATTAACCAAAGGGAGAACGAAATGTTAAGGAAGTTCGTATCTCGCTTTTAGATGGAGCGAATGGAATTACCACCTGTCTCTAATGACTAGGCAGTGCAGGCCTTCAGTCAGGGCTTGAACGAACGAAGCTCAATAGCTTCGAAGCAGCTGAAGCAAAATTTGATCGAACATCCCGCTGTAACTTGGGTGGACGTCCACAACAGGTACCAATCCAAAATTAGGGTCGAGGACGACCAATTGGGAGCCCCCTCGGGTTTAGTGTACCCAAGCAGGTTATTTGCTAAGGAATCCAGTAATCTAGAAAGAGAGCTGAGGACGAGCAAGGAGAGATATCAACCATATGTCGGAGATCGAAGAAACACTTTGAGACAGGATATACCTCGAAATGATCGAGGGACGGATCGAGGTAGAAATTCCTGGGGACTTATGAGAAAGATCGGGTTCGATAGGCAGTCGAGACCAATGGAGGCGCCCCGGTTGTCAGAATGTAACTTTAACATCGATGACTTAGATGTCGTATCAGCAATAGGTAAAATCAAGGATACCAGGTGACCGAAGCCCGTGCAATCAGATCCTTCCCAAAGAAACCCCAACTTAATATGCAAATACCATCGCGCTCACGGTCATAGGACCGAGGATTGTAGACACCTTTGAGAAGAGGTAGCCAGATTGATCAGCAACGGCACCTTCGAGAGTTTCTCAGTTACCGAGCTAAGAATAAATTTTGAGAAAGAGAGGCGAACATGAAGAACCGCAACACATCATTCATATGATCATTGGAGGAGTCGACATCCCGCAGGGGCCCGTGTTCGATCGGATAAAAGTATCCATCACCAGGGAAAAGCGAACTCAGAGTTACACACCCGAGGATGCTCTTACGTTCAGTGAAGAAGATGTCAAGGCCTTGTATGAGCCTCACAATGATGCACTGGTAATTTCTTTCCTGCTGAATAAAGTTGAAATTAAACGTGTGCTCGTGGATCCAGGTAATTCGGCCAACATAATCAGGTCAAAAGTGGTGGAGCAACTCAGACTACTCAATCAGATCACACCCGTCTCTCGAGTTCTCAATGGAATCAACATAGCGAGTGAGACAACGAAGGGGTATTCATCCTCCCAGTCAACGTGGTTGGTACAATTCAAGATACCAAGTTTCACATCATCGAAGGTGATATGAGGTACAATGCCTTACTTGCAAGGCCGTGGATACATAGCGTGAGGGTTGTGCCATCAACTCTTCATCAAATGATGAATTTCCCAACAAAAGTTGGTGTGAAGACGGTGTATGGAGAGCAACATGCAGCAAAGGAGATGTTCGTGGTACACGACATGACATCAACATCGGCATCTTCCGCTTCGGAGAAGTCAAAAGACAAGTAGATCCCCGAGGGGTGAGCGAACTGTGAATAGTTGATGGAGGATGATGAAGAAGACTTCATCACTCCTCGAGCCTTCGTTTCCCCCCAAGAATCGGACGCAACATAGTCAACGGTCGAAGAACTTGAACAGGACGTCTTGATCGAGCATCTTCCAGACCGAAAGATATACCTAGGAACGGGATTAACCCCCAAACTCAGGAGAAAACTCATTCAATTCCTTATTAATAGCATTGATTGCTTCGCTTGGTCCCATTTAGACATGACAGGGAGTAACCACCTATCAACTTAGTGTCGACCCCAGGTTCAAACCGGTGAAGCAGAAAAAGAGGCCTCAGTCCGAGGTAAAACATAAATTCATCAAAGATGAGGTAACAGAACTCCTCAAAATAGGATCCATTAGGGAGGTGAAATATCCAGAATGGTTAGCTAATGTAGTAGTAGCCCCAAGAAAAGGAAATAAATTAAGAATGTGCATAGATTACAAAGACCTGAAAAAAGCATGCCCTAAGGACTCATTCACATTGACCAACATCGATCGTTGATCGATGCAACGGCCGACCATGAGATCCTTACATTTCTCGATGCCTACTCCGGGTACAATCAAATCCAGATGAACCCGAGGGACCAGGAAAAGACTTCGTTCATCACGAAGTATGGTACATATTGTTATAATGTCATGCCCTTCGGGCTAAGAAATGCGGGAGCTACATATCAACGCCTAGTTAATAAGATGTTCGAGCATCAAATAGGCAAATCTATGGAAGTTTACATTGACGACATGCTAGTTAAGTCCCTGCGTGCAGAGGACCATTTGAATCATTTTCAAGAAACATTCGACATCCTTAGAAGGTACAACATAAAGCCCAACCCCGAGAAGTGCGCCTTTAGAGTCGGGTCGGGAAAATTTTTGGGCTTCATGGTGTCAAACCGGGGAATCGAGATCAATCCCGACAAAATCCAGGACATCAAAGAAATCACCGTGGTAAACAACGTGAAAGCGGTACAACGGATGACCAAGAGGATAGTGGCCCTAGGCCGATTCATCTCAAGGTCATCAGATCGGAGCCACCACTTCTTCTCCCTACTCAAGAAGAAAAACAATTTCGAGTGGACCCTGGGATGCCAATACGCTTTGGAAGAATTGAAGCGGTATCTTTCGAGCCCACCCCTGCTCCATACCCCGAAGGAGGACGAAATGCTATACTTATATTTGGTCGTGTTCGAAGTAGCGGTAAGTGGTGTGTTCGTTAGAGAAGAACAAGGTATGCAATTCCCTGTCTATTACGTAAGTCGGACCCTAGGAGATGCTGAAACCAGGTATCCACACTTAGAAAAATTAGCTCTTGCATTAATAAGTACATCTCTTAAACTGAAACCTTATTTTCAATACCATCGCATATGTGTTTTAACTACGTACCCTCTTCGAAACATTTTGCATAAGCCCAAAATAACGGACCGATTGGCCAAATGGGCCATCGAACTCGGGGGGTACGACATCGAGTACCAACCCCGAACGACTATCAAGTCTCAAATTTTAGCGAACTTCATGGCCGATTTTATGCCTGCCCTCGTGCCCAAGGTAGAGAAAGAACTCTTGTTGAAGGTGGGGACGTCATCGAGGGTATGGACCCTTTTTACTGGTGGTGCCTCGAACGTTAAAGGGTCCGGTCTTGGCGTAGTTTTAAAACCACCTACAGGTGGCACAATTAGACAATCTATAAAAACTCCGAAGTTGACTAACAATGAGGCAGAGTATGAAGCTATGATTGCAGGTCTCGAACTGGCCAAAGTCCTAGGGTAGAGGTCATCGAAGCAAAATATGACTCTCTTCTAGTTGTAAACCAAGTGAATGGAAGCTTCGAAGTTCGAGAGGATAGGATGCAAAGATATGTAGACAAGCTTCAAGTTACGTTGCATCGCTTCAAAGAATGGACCCTGATCCACGTACATCGAGAACAAAATAGTGAGGCAGATGCACTCGCAAACTTGGGATCATCTGTCGAAGAAGATGCCATACTCCCAAGGACTGTAGTGCAACTATTCAAATCGGTGACCGAAGAAGGCCATACCGAAGTCAACTCAATGAGCCTAACATAGGATTGGAGGAACAAGTACATTGACTACTTGAAACATGGGAATCTCCCCACGGATCCAAAGGAATTGAGGGCCCTTCGAGCTAGGGCAGCCCGATTTTCACTCGACAAGAATGGAACACTGTACAGAAGGACCTTCGACGGGCCACTAGCAGTATGCTTGGGACCGGGGGAAACCGACTATGTGCTACGAGAAATCCACAAAGGCTCTTGTGGAAACCACTCTGGAGCCAACTCCTTGGTTTGAAAGGTAATCAGAGCAGGATACTACTGGATGGCATGGAAAAAGACACCAAGGAATTTGTCTGAAGATCTGACAAATGCCAAAGATTTGCACCGATGATTCATCAACCCAGTGAACAACTACACTCGATTCTATCCCCATGGCCATTTATGAAATGGGGAATGGACATCGTCGGTCCCCTACCAACAGCGCCAGGTAAAGCTAGATTTATCTTATTTATGACTGACTACTTCTCAAAATGGGTTGAAGTGCAGGCCTTCGAGAAGATAATAGAAAAGGAAGTCATTGACTTCATAAGGGACCACATCATATGCTGATTCGGGATCCCCTCCGAGATTACATGTGACAATGGGAAGCAGTTCATCGACAGAAAAATGACAGGGGTCCCCTTTTGACAGAGTTCCTCGAGGATCATAAAATCAAAAGGATTCTATCAACGCCCTACCAACCAAGTGCGAACGGTTAGGCCGAGTCCACAAACAAAACTATCATTCAAAACCTAAAGAAGAGGTTAGAGAATTCAAAGGAAGAATGGAGAGAAGTGCTAGCCGAAGTACTATGGGCATATCGAACAACCTCAAAGTCAAGCACAGGAGAGACCCTGTTCTCTTTAGTATATGGGTCCTAGGCATTGATACCGGTCGAGGTTGGAGAACCAAGTGCCAGATTCCAGCATGCCTCCGAGGACTCAAATAATGAGGCCATGAACACCTCCCTCGAGTTATTGGATGAAAAGTGTGTATCCGCGTTAGTCCGAATGGCTGCTCAAAAGCAAAGAATCGAAAGATACTACAATAGAGGAACAAACCTCTGATACTTCGGGGTCGGGAACTTATTTCTAAGCAAAGTCACCCTCAACACTCAAAACCAAAACGAAGGGAAACTAGGCCCTAGATGGGAAGGACCGTACCGCGTCCTCGGAGTAGTAGGAAAAGGATCCTACAAACTTAGAACCATGGAAGGCGAGCAACTGCCAAGCAATTGGAACATATCAATTCTCAAATGCTATTATTGCTAAGGTATAACCTTCTCCTTTTTCATTTGTATGTTCCACACTGACCTTTTGCAGATGTTCGATTGAGAAATCGGGGCATCCGTCAACTCGAAGACCTTGGGTTTTAAAGCATTTGTTGCGCTCTTTTTCCCTTAGATCGGGTTCTATTCCAAAGGGGTTTTACCGGCAAGGTTTTTAATAAGGCAACACCTATATGCTACCTAAGGAAAACTCAACAAATATTCAAGGCTTCTTTTCAATCAACCTCGAATACCGGGGGGCATCACCCTGGGAGGTTACCCTTTTGAAGAAATCAAGTTATGCCGAAGAAGGCCTCGACAGACCAATGTTGTAATGGACCAAACGGTCAAACGAACCGTGTTCATGTAGAATAGTCGATCCCCCGAAGGCAAAAAATGTACGCATGTATCAAGTATTTGTCGCGCCCCTTCTTTCCTCGCGGAGATTGGGTATATGACATTCGGTTGAGACAGTTCTTTCCTTTTCAGAAAGGGGTTTATGTTTTTAGAGTCGCCACCTAATGATTTTTAAAGGTGTGTTAGGAAACCAAAGGGGTTCATTTACAACTACGTTGTTAACGAGAGACAGAGTAAGGTCTTGAAATTATCCTAAGGGGAAAGGTTTAGGCACCCCTCAGGATCCACAAGTGTGGTTCCCGGCCAAACAACTTTTGTAAATTTGTACGGCTTAGCAAACAAACAAATGAAGGCTCAAATAAGAGGGGATTTAAGTCTTAAGCATGCAGATGTTTGAAATTAGTAAAGAAGGTTAGATTTTGAAAGGATTATGATCTAAGCATATAAAGGGTATCCTAGGTTTATACTAATATGGATCACATCAATGTAATACCCGGTATGACACTCCTCGAAGAGGGGCTACACGTGGTATTAGCGCACCGGTCATCATATCCATATTCTACCCTTTCCCACCCCGTGAAGGTAATTAAAGCCCGTGTTGGTCACGAAATCTATTGCATGTTGTTACCCGTCCCTTCCTATTAGTCCCGGAGGAAATTAGGACTCCTATCCTAAAGGGAGGTGCTAGGCAGACCCTCAGGTTTTAAAGGTAAAAATTCTAGGGCGACAGATAACAAAACAGGTAGGACTGCACATAAGGGAAGAACATGGAAAGCAATTAAGGGGCTCAAGTATACCTCCACATATATTGCACATACACATTATGCCTCATACACAAATTTGGGTCCTGATTCAGGTTCAGATCCTAAGCATGGTATCTAAGTGATAACACAAAGACAGATCTAGTTTTATTCCTTGTAACTGATTTCCAAAGGCTTGTCTAGGTGTAAAATAACATGCAGCAGTTGTACATCTTTGTTAAAAGGGTTTCAGATTACCAATCCTAATAGCATGTGATTCTAAGTGTTTACCAAAGACCGATTTCCAGCTTATTAGAACAGGGACTGTTTTAGACACGTATATTTAAACTAGGTGTGATTTGAGTAAGTATGACCCTAAGGAATGATTTCTAATGCAGCATGATAACTTAAACATGATTTTTTTAAATGAATGCAAGATCACAACATCATGCACAACTTCAGGAATAGCACAGGTGACATATTTTAATCGTTGTTTACCTAGAACGGGATCTCTACGTGTATATCATGATGAGACATGATTGTAATTTTTGTTACCATTATTTATTCTAGGACAGGACTTCTAAATGAAGCTTCAGGACACGTTTATATGAGCAGAATCACATAATAGCAATTTACTTAATTATTTTTCCTATAGGCAGGATCTCTAAGTTAGGGCAATGAATGATGACATGCTGAAAGAAAAACAGTATATATGAGCCTAAGTAGCATGATATCTAATGCATGGCATGTTGTACCTACACATGGCTGCTATTGCGCATAGAGAAAATAAATTTAGAAACATGGTCTCTACCCTTAATTATACTACAGCATGCATATCACCCACCAATTTTCACTATCCGGCCCCAGAGTTGTTTACAATTAATTATTACAGACCATTGAATAGGAATTACATAACTGAAAGTAAAGAAAATAAGAAGTTCACTATAGGGAGCCTACAGTATAGGCCCAGATCTCCATGTCCTCAATGCCAAGTAATGGTCACAGCCTTTTCATAATCCGGGTGTGTCAGAGTTCCCTAAGGACCTCAAGGGATCCCGGGCAGTGCTCACACCCAGATTTCATAGCCAAGATAGAGTAAGTGCAGTGTGGAATGGCCAGCCTTTGTGTGTCAAGGTTCAGAGGGAACTCAAGGGTCCCAAAGCAATGCTCACACAGAGAGGGCAGAACTTAAGGGGTCTAAGAGTAGAGTGAGAGTGCTTGATATAGTTTGAAAAGATTAAGTAAGAAAACAGTTTTGAAGAGGGAAACTTGATTGAAATAGTTTTATAACAAAGAAGTTTAACCACTAAAAGGGCAGGAACACCAACAAGTTCAACATCACACAAAGGACCAGGAATAGTCCAACAATCACAAGCAAGGGTAATGGGATTTGAGGGACAAATATAGAGCATGTGAGGGCAAACATGTAGCAGGCAATACACAATCAGAAGTTCCTAAGGATTCAGGGGATTGGGGGATACAGTAGGGTATAGGATTATACTAACATAACAGGACCAAATAGTTTAAGACAATAGGATTTACCCTAATCAAACTAATGTACCAAACATAGGCAGGAAGATTCACATAGAATCCTAGTTACATGTTGAACAACAAAATAATAAGTAAAAGCAAATTAGAAACACAATGAATTGCAACAGTAGTAGAAACATGTTGGTTTGAGAATTGAAATCTGAATTAGAACATGCCAATAAAGTGAAGAAAGCAGTAACACAAACAGGAAGTAGGAGATGCACAATAGTTAGCCTTGGCTTGTAGCCGGCTAACTTAGAATAGTAGTAACTAGGCACAGAAAGAGAGAGAGCAGAGAGTCTTAGTTGTGAGAGAGAGAGTTGAACAGATTAGTTCGTGTTTTGTGCTAATGAGAGAGTAGAGTATATATAGTTTTGAAAATAGCCAGAAAATAATGTAACAAATAATAGTTCAGCACAATTATAGAAGTAAACATCAATTAGGATAAAATTAATGTTAAGACTCCCTTTAATTAAGGAGTCATGTACAAACGGTAATAGACAGTGATTAAATAAGGAAAGAGAATCGTGTAGGAGCTGATTTTAACATATAAGAAGCAGCATAAGTATAGAGCATGTAAGCAAGGACAAATTCAGAATGTTCTAATTAAGGAAAGGTTTGAGAATCAATTTAACAACCTAGAATAAGGTAGGAAATAATTTAATTCTGGAAACCAGTAGGAGAACCCTCGAGTGAGGTTTGAATTACAGGAAATCATCATTAATCATAAAAAGTATCACATATTTAAGGAAATACTCAAAATCAGTGGAGAACAAAATCAGTGAAAAGTCAATCATAGAGATTCAGGGATTCAGAAATAGAATATAGTACTGATTTAGCCTAGCCTTATGATGATAAACGTAATAAGCATATAATAGACAAAAAATCAGAACCCTAAGAAGACAAGTAGGGTAAAATCATATACAGAATTAGGAATTCGTATAGAACATAGTCTAAATCAACGGGCTAAACATGATGTAGGCAGAATAAGAAGCATCAGAAACATTGACGGGCAAAAATAAGATAAAATCACAGAATAAGCAAGAACAATTGCAGCCAGAAACCCTAACAAGCAAATCATGAAGTAAAAATCTCAAAATCACGAAGCACTCATGAAAGAACAGTAGTCATAAAAGAATAGGTAAACATATTATCGCAAATAAGCCGAGAACCATAGATTGAAACCAAGAAATTTGGGGGGTTTTAACACAAATGAATCGAACAAAGGGAAAAGATTAAATCATGTTTAAACACGATAAGAATCATAAAATAATGCTAAGAAATCAGAAAGAGAACTGTTTTGAAAAAGGATTTAAAAACCTAGTTTGAAAAAATGAAGAATCCTTTAGGAAACAGGAAAATCTTTGAGAAAAACATGGAAATAACTCGTAACATGTATAGATCTGTTACAGATCTAGAATAATTGAGATTTTAAAAGTTAGGGTTTCGAAGAGAAAACCCATAGAAAAGGAGAAGTAACTCAAAATCACCGGTGTTAACCGAAAAATGGTAAGATCTTACTCGGACGGCCATGGATGGCCGGAAAATGGCATGAGATCGTAGGAGGTGAGTGAGCCGCCTCTGGTTCACTTGAGGGATTCAATATCGGTGACACACATTTAAGGAGGGATCATGAGGCTGGGGTGGTGAAACCACCATAATTTTCGGCAAGGCGACGACCGGAGAAGGGGGGCTAGGTTTAGCAGAGGGAGTCGAGGAGACAAGAGAGTTGAGAGAGAGGACAGAGTTGAGACGACGGAGTGAGTGAGGGGAAAATGAGAGAGGGGGAGGGTAGTCATTAGGTTTATTTTAGGAAGGGATTATTTGGACAGTTGATCAAATTTGATCAACGGTCGAGATTGAATCAAGATTGGGCCGGGTAGTTTTAGGTTTGGGCTTGGAGATCTGTTGGGTTATTTAATTGGGTTAGGGATGTCACGACCCAATTTACCCTCCGAAAGGTATCGTGATGGCACCTAGTCCCTATGACTAGGTAAGCCTAAAATTTGCAGAAATAACATAATCAATAAAATAAAGACAGAATATCAAGTAGATGTAACGTAGCTTCTCAGCATATACATTTATACTTCTCAAAACCCGGAATGTCACCATAGTCACAAGATCTTTACTAAATGTAGCTCTATACAATGAAACAACGGAAAAATATACAAGTCTTATATGCCTATAATAGAGTAGAACGGGACTCGTGGGATTCTACGGACGCGGCAGAACTACCTCGCGGTCTCCTGGATGCTGGTAGACGACTCCTAACCACGAAACTGGGTGCTGGTACCTGGATCTGCACATGGGGAAAACATGCGCAGGAAAGGGCATGAGTACTCCACATTCGGTAATCCGTAAGTGTCAAGCCTAACCCCAGTCAAGTAGTGACGAGGTCAGGTTGAGGCCCTACTGAGTTTGTAAGAACAAGTCAATATGTAATTTTAAAATAGTGAAATACAGATAAGCAATGATAACAGGATTAACAAAGACGGAAAGGTTTAATAACAGAAAGAGAGCCCTCGGCTCAGCACATCATATATCTCAACAGTAAATGTGCAATGCAGTACACGGGGAAAGCTCCCGGATCTCGGTCCGTAGTCCCAATTTAAATATGCTATGCAGTATAGGGGGGAAGCTCCCGGATCTTTGTCCGTAGTCCCAATTTAAATATGCATTTCAGTACAGGGGAAAGCTCCCGGATCTCGGTCCGTAGTCCAAATTTAAATATGAAATGCAGTACAGGGGGGAAAGCTCCCGGATCTCGGTCCGTAGTCCTAATTTAAATATGCAAAACAGAAGTATGTCAATTATGGCTCAACTAAACAGTCCAGGAAGAACGACAGGTAAGAATAGAGTAAAACTGCCTAAGCATGATGTGACTAGTAGCAAATAAGGGGAAATCAAGTCAGAACAGGTAGGCATGCTTACACTTAGGCTATCTACTCAATTAAGATAGGAAATAGTAATATATGAATGAAAATGAGCGTTTTCATGGGAGAAAATAGGATTTTAGAAACAATGACCCGTGTACTCACTCGTCACCTTGCATACACGGCATCCACATAACAAAATCAGTATAAAAATGCCTAAGGGAAGATCCCCAACACAGAATTAGGCAAGCCACTTACCTGGACTACGGTAATCAACTCAATACCAAGCTCTTGCCACGAGTATCTGACTCCGGGTGGCCAAAATATATTCAAATAGATTGCATGGTGTAAATATCACTTCAAGGGAACAAAATAGCTAATTATTTATAAGCTAATACGCGAATTTAGGAAATTCGCCCAAAAAGTCCCCCCGGCCCACATCTCGGAATCGGGTAAAATTTATATTTTTCGGACACCCATTCACTCACGAGTCTAACCATATAAGAATCTCTCAAATCGGAGGTCAAATACCCAATCAAAACTCAATAATTCGGTCTATGAAGTTCATCCCATTTTCCCCATAATTTTCGAAATTAAAGGTTGGATTTAAGATTGGAATCATGGAAATTGATCTATAATGGATAGAAATCACTTACCCAAGTTACCCAAGTGCAAAAGTCTTCAAAAATCGCCCTTCCCGAGCTCTCAAATTCTAAAATATGGAAAATAGCATAAACCCTCGGATTTGGGGTTTTAATATTCTGCCCTGGCATTTGCCTTATGCGATCGCGTACAATGAGTCGCGATCGCCGAGAGTAATGAAACACGCGCCTGAAATTCCTTCATCGCGATCGCGATTAAAGGTCTACGATCACAGACCTTATGACCCTCGAACGCGTAGAGCAAACACTGTACCTCCCTCAGCCTTAGGATACCTTACGCGATCGCGATCCTGGGCGTGCGATCGCGGAGACTAACTGACCAGAACAATGTTATCGCGGCTGGACTTGTGCGATCGCGAAGCAAAATCTCTAACCACCTCGACCTAACACTACGCGATCGCGGACTTATTTACGCGATCGTGGACTTATTCACGCAATCGTAGAGAACACTCAACTGCTGCTGTAAAACCAGCAAAGGCTTAGGCCAAAAACATGCCCGTTTGGGCACTCGAAAGACACCCGAGGCCCCCGGGACCTCAACCAAACCTACCAACCAACCCTAATACCTCATTCAAACTTGGTCGAGCTTAAAAACACATCTCATAATATCAAAATCATCAATTACGCATAGATTCAAGCCTAAGAACTTAGGAAATTTCTAGAATTCACATCCGACGCCGAAAATCGTCTAAACTCATCCGAATGACCTCAAATTTTGCACACAGGTCATAAACAAAATTACGGACCTGTTTTTGCTTTCGGAAGTCCATTCCGAGTCCGATATTCAAATCTCACATGTCGGTCGAAATTCTAACTTTCGCCAATTCAAGCCTAAATCCACAACCGACCTCGAAAACACATTCCGAGCATGCTCCAAACCCCGAAATCACCCAATGGAGCTAACATAGCTAACGGAGTCGACAGAATTCCATTTTGGATCCGTCTTCACACAGCTCTAGCTACGGCCATATTTCTAAAGCTAAATTCCACATTTATAGACTATGAGTCCAAAATCACCCCGGATTTCAATACTCAACGCTCCGACAAGTTCCAATAACATAAATAGACTTGGGAGACGCAGTAAACAGGGGATCGGGGCGCAAATTCTTGAAACGACCGACCGGGTCATTACATCCTCCCCCTCTTAAGAAAATCGTTCGTCCTCGAACTAGCATAAAAACATACCTGGGGCTGGGAAAAGATGAGGGTACTGAATCCGCATATCCTGCTCGATCTCCCAAGTCGCCTCCTCGACTGGCTGAACCCTCCACTGAACCTTTACCGACGCAATATCCTTTGACCTGATCTTCCTGACCTGTCTTTCCAATATAGCCTAGAGACATTGATTTCGGCATCGACTTGTTGTCGGGCACTCAGCCTATTTCCATTCCTCCTTATCGCATGGCTCCTCCTGAGTTGAAGGAGCAGTTATGGGAGTTGCTTGAGAAGGGATTCATCAGGCCAGTTTATCACCTTGGGGCGCTCTAGTATTATTTGTGAAGAAAATGGATGGCTTGATGCGTATGTGTATTGACTATCGGCAGCTGAATAAGGTGACAGTGAAGAACAGGTACCCATTGCCTCGCATTGATGATCTATTTGACCAGTTACAGGGTGCTAGGGTGTTCTCCAAGATTGATCTACGTTCTGGTTATCATCAGTTGAAGATTCGGGAACTGGATATCCCGAGGACTACCTTCAGGACCAGATATGGCCACTATGAGTTCCTTGTTATGTCATTCGGGCTGACCAACGCCCCAGCAGCCTTCATGCACCTGATGCACATCATATTTTGGCCTTATCTTGATACTTTCGTCATTGTGTTCATTGATGACATTCTGTTATATTCTAAGTCCCAGGAGGACCATGAGCAGCACTTGAGGACCGTGCTTCAGACATTGAGGAAGAAGAAGTTGTATGCCAAGTTTTCTAAGTGTGAATTTTGGCTTGATTATGTGGCATCCTAGGCCACGTGGTGTCTTCGGATGGGATCAAAGTAGATCCGAAGAAGGTGGAGGCGGTTCAGAGTTGGCCCAGACCGTCCTCAGCTACCGAGAAGGGATTAGGCTAATTTTAGGCTATAATTGAAATAAAAGGGGCTAGTTGTTAAATACCTAATTAAATTAGATAAAACAATTTATAAAAATAGCTAATAATTGTATAAAATGAAAGTGCTGCTCAGAAAAATAAATTAAAATGACTGATTAGCAATTTAAAAATACAAAACGACTAATTACTGGATAAAAATAGTATAAAACATATGATTGGGCTATAATTGCAAAGTTATTGCAATCATAGCCAAAGAGTGCCAATTTGACTAATTGTGAAATAATTTGGTTTAGTAGGACCCTAAATAATAAATTAAATCAAGAAATGCTTTTGAAATTGTTTGTAATACAATTTTGTAATTAATTATTAGAAATAAAATACTAGATAAATTAAAATAAATTAATAAAAATATGGGAAAATTATAGAAAAATACCAATTGCTATGAAAGCATGTTTTTGAAGGTATATATGCAATTTTAAAATAGTTTGAGGAGAAATTGGGTATCAACAGTATTCAAAGAAGCATTCTTATTCATCAAAATACTTTGTGCCTCAAAAGAAGTTTACTATTCTCATGAAACGGCTCAAAGGACAAATACTCTTGAACACTCAAGGACTATCATCAACGGTCAGCTCATCGAGCCGTCAAAGACTCGAACCCGTAAGACCTCAATGAGGCAATCAAGCTAGTAAGACCTCGATGAGGCAACATCGAATCTGTAAAACCTCAATGAGGCAACTTCAAGCTGGTAAGACCTCGATGAGGCAACTTCAAGCTAGTAAGACCTCAACGAGGCAACTTCAAGCTAGTAAGACCTCGATGAGGAAAATTCGAGCTCGTAAGACCTCAGTGAGGCAGCATCGAATATGTAAGACCTCAACGAGGCATGCCCAAATTTACAAGAACTTAAAAAGGCATAACCCCGATATTACGGCCAAGGCTATATATTTGAACTTGTAAGACCCCTAAAAAGGAATACCCTCGATATAGACGTCGAGGACATCTCACCCGGGGACTAAAGGCTACGACCGAACATAAAGACTACGATCATAATAAAAGGCTATGCCGAATTTAACGCGGCTCGAAGATGTCTAACTGCCTCCATAAAACTAAAGGCCTTCAAATACTTCGAAAATACTTCGAAAAGAACCGGTTAAATAGGCTACCCTCGGTATAAGCAAAGGAGCTTCAATAACATCAGCTCCGAACAATGAAAAGGCTTCGAAATGATCAGGCTTCGAAACAATCAGCCCTCGAGAAAACCTCACAAGGTACTCAATTATAGTCGCATATCGACTTATAATCGAGGTTCTTACTCGAGCCATCGAAGAGTCGGGCGAACATAAAACATGCCAAGACATAACCAAAATTTTAAAAGTCTTTAGCCAAAATGAGGGAAAACTATAGCCATATTAGAGGTCGAATCGACCCAATCTAAAGGGCCAATTTGTAAGACCAGTAAGGCAACACCACATTTGTAAAGCCTTAAAAGGGCATAGCCCCGATATCAAGGCCAAGGACATAATATCGAACTTATAAGACCCCTAAAAGGGCATACCCTCGATATGAAGGCCGAAGGTCATCTCGCTCGGGGACTAATCATAAGAACTCGATGAGGAAAAATCAAGCTTATAAGACCTCAACGGCAAACATCAAAATTCAAACCACAAAGGTTGAAGACAAAGGCAAGATGAATGTTTATGCAAAAACAAGACGAAAGATCTCTTCATATAAATGGTGGTAAATTTAAAATACTCCCACAGGGAGCCTTTTACCGAAAGAAAACCTAGTCTATCGTTATCATCGGGAACTTCGTCTTTTACCCCTCGGGGACTTTTCCTTCATCAACCCCCTCGAGACTAGCATCCTCATCAGTTTCTTCCCCTTTCGGCTTCAACATCGGCTTCATCGCCGGTAGAAAGGAGGAACTTGGCATTAATCTCGTCTACCTTAGCCTGCTCTATCTCCTCCGAGAGATCAAAGCCCTTATCATGAATCTCCTCGAGGGTCTCCCTTCGGGGTCTGCATCGGGCATTCTCATTGCTTATTTTCTCTCTCTCTCGAAATCCCCCCCCCCCCTTCTCAACTCCTTCTGAGCATCAGTAGCATCTTTTAGACGGTGCCCATTCACTTTAGAGTATTTTCCGACGTCTCACAAATGGATTTCCGGACCGAGAACAGTTTGGGCTATGCTTTTGCGAATATCACAACAAGGTGTGCTGCCCCTGAAATTAGGAAAGCACTCAAGAACTTCAAGTGGGAGGATATAAAGACTCCCACGGGAATTTTTTCCTCAAACATATAACATATATGGAAGTTACTTGGACTCAGATTTAGGGAAAAGAAGAATTGGTGAAGCATTTACCAACATCGAAATTTATCTGCGACATGAATAAATATCTTCCACTTATCTTCTCTCCGCCAAGGAATGGCCCAACCAGCTCTATAGATAGCTATATCTCCTTCAGATGAAGGGATCTTCACTTGCACCGCCTTCTCCCAACGACAATCAACCTTTGCCTTTTCAATATCGGTTACCGGACTAACATATCGAGATGTAGGATCGCATCGGCCTGCTACCGAAGAAGATTTATCAACCTTAAAATCAGATGACGTTTCACAGGGTCCGGGGAAGCACTCCTCAACACGAGGGGGAACTGTCGTTTCGCTCTTAGACGAGCGTGAAGAAGAAGGGATTTTCTCTTTTTGAGGGACCGTCTTAGAAGTTTTGGCCATGACTATGTTAAAATTTCAGAATAAGAAGAAGAAAACTAGCGAAGAGATGAACGCAGAGAAGGGATTAAAGCAGAAGCTGTTAAATGGTGAATTGAAGATGTTGCAAAGGGTGAAAATTTGAAAAAAGAAGAGTTGGAATATTTATAGAGGTTCTCTAAGCGTATTAAAGGAGTTGAAGGGGCGGCATATAGCGGTTCGAGGGCTTTTCGAGAATCGTGCTTGTGCAACCTTTCTGACACATCAGTTATTTGACCTCACGTGGCTGACGTCACGGTGGAGATATCGAAGAGCCAGGAATTCAAAATTATTTCTTATCATTTCACTTTAAGAAATGCGGGGACTATCTGTATACGGCCAAAATCGGGGAAGTTCGATTTTAGAGCCTCTATGGCATCCCAAGCCCGGTTTCGAGGGGCCCGGAGCACAGTCGGAGGCTCGACTCCGAAGTACTCCCTTCGAGAGAGCATATCGAGGACTCATCACAGCGTACCTCGAGGCAGTATGAAAATCGATGATCATCATGGAAATGCGGAAAGTTCTCAAGGTCACGTGGTTAGAGCTGACAAGGTCTGCAAGAATAGTACAAGTCTGTACTGAGCCAATATACAGCTATACCAGTAGCATTTCCTTGTCATGATTAGACATGTACTATGTTGGGATTCTCCCCTCCTATATAAAGGGGACCCCTGTCATTTTGTAACATAGATGAATATTCAATACAATAGAACATTCTCTGCTTTTCTTGCATAGACATGCTCAACAATTACCATATAGATTTATTGCTCTTCATTTATTACATTTATTTTATTGTTCTTCACTTATTGTTCTTCACTTATTGTTCATTAATGACTGCCGAAGGCTACCCCTCGAGGCCCGATATTACCGAGTTCGAGGTCCCTAGTCTTGTGACCATATTGGTTTGCTTTCATTTCTCTATTACTTACACTTAGCATCTCCTTACCTAACGACTAGTATTAGAACAAATCACGTATTTTTAGAATCATAAATCAAATATAATTGTTAATATCATTTTCAAGGTAAACACTATCTAACTTGCAGCATCCCTGCTGCTAATGCATCTAAATTGCAAAAATGGATTAAGTAGGATTCTAGGGGACTTGTACAAGTGATAAAGTAGATATATTTATGAATATAAACTGAAACAGAAGTCAATGGAATGTTAGAAGATGGTAGATAGTAGATATAGTCTAATTAGAACTGTATTTTGTACTGAAGATGGTAAAGTTATGTACAGCAGTATTCAAGAACTAGGCTAAGATGCACTTAATAAATTTCTTGTGTTTGTAGTTTTAAAATAACCCATTATTGATGATGAGAGTACTCTCCAAGTCATCAGCAGTATCCATAGGTAGGCCACCTTAGTCCAGTAAAATTATTGTATGATCCATGGCAAAGGTGCCGCTGATCATTCCCCTTTTTCTCATAAAACCAGACATCCATGACAGAATATTAATCTAATAAAATTATGTTCTAATATATTATATTAATTTAATAAATATTAGTTGTAGTTTATTGTTTAATATTGTATGCAGAAATATAACACAATCTATACAAAATTAAAGGATACACATTATCTAGTAATCAAATAAATTGTTTGACTCTTTTTATTTTTATTATTGAATTCAAGTACTTAGTACTATTGATAATTTTCTTGAGTGTTATTTATTTATTTTTTATTTTGTAATTAATTTAAATATAAAATATCTCCCTCTTTTCGTACATTCCTTTTTACTGTAATACTTCTTTGATTAGTTTTCAAATTTTGTAGTTTATTAAAAATTTAAATAATGTAATATTTTTTTACTAAATTATAATTTTGAATGCATCAAAAGTATAAAGAGATAAGTATATATATACACACATATATATATATATATATATATATGCATGCTTATCTTATGTATAATATCTAAATAGTATTCTTTATATTTTTGTATTTTTCATTTGAATTGAAAGTTTTTTTATATTTTTATTTTGTTTTTTTATTTTAAAATAATTGTAAAACTCCAACTTGAACTACTCCCAAATTTGAATGAATAATTGTTATTATATAATTTTATTTTTTTATTGTCGCTAATTTTTTATTTGTTTAAAATTGTTGAAAAACTCCAATTTGAAACTACTCCTCAATTTGAATGGGGTAGTTTTTTTTTCTCCTTTTTTTTTATAATATATTTTCATTTTTTTTTATAACTAATTTTTTTTTCTTTTTTTTTTATTTTAAAATATTTATAAAACTCGAACTTGAAACTACTCCCCAATTGAATGAGTATTTTTTTTTTTTTTCATCATAGCTAATTATAAGATATCTGTATTTATAAATCAAATAGAGGAACCAATTAATGCAAAATTTAAAATTCAAAGGTTTTTTAGTGAGAAAGGGAGTAACCAAAACTACCCCCAACTTGAATAGGCAGTTCTTTTTTCTTTTTTTTTTAATATTTTCTCTTTTTTACTATAGCTAATTTAATTTTTTCTTATTTTATGTTTTTAATTTAAAATAATTTTAAAACTCCAACTTGTAACTACTCCCCGATTTGAATGTCACTTGAAAAATATTTTGTCTTAACAATGCCACTTGACTTTTTTGTATTTTTCATTTGAATTGAAGTTATTTCTTTATTTTTCCTTTTTTGATTTTAAAAAAAATTAATACTCCAACTTCAAACTACTCCCCAATTTGAATGGTATTTCTTTTACTTATATATGTCCATTTTTTATGGCCAATTTTTATTTTTATTTTTTATTTTAATATATTTTAAAACTCCAACTTGAAACTATTCCCCAATTTGAATGGGTAATTTTTTTGTTTTGTTTTTTATAGCCACTTATAAGATATAGATGTTTATTAAATCAACTAGAGTAACCAATTAATTCAAAGATTAAAATTCAAAAGATTTTTGTTAGAAAGGTAGTTTATTTTCTCTTAAAACTCCAACTTGAAACTACTTCCAAATTTGAATTGATATTTTCTTTAATTTCGTTTCTTATTTGAAATTTTTTTTAAATCCCAACTTTGTTGGAGCTTTGTCCTAATATATATACACACACACACAAAGTTGGTGCTTTTTAAAAATTATTTTAAATAATAAAAAAAATAAAAAAAATAAAAAATTATCAATTCAAATTTGGGAGTAGTTTCCAGTTGGAGTTTTAAGACAAAATAAACTACCTTGGCTACTATATTAGAAAGAAACTACTCCCCAACTTAAATTGGCAATTTTTTCTTACTTTATTTCTGTTTTTTTTATTTTAAAATAATTTTAAAACTCCAAACCACACCCCAATTTGAATTGAGAATTCTTTTTTATTTTAAAATAATTTTAAAACTCCAACTTGAAACTATTCCCTAACTTGAATAGGTAGTTTTTCTTATTATTAATATTTTCATTTTTTTATTGTAGTCTAATTTTTATTTATTTTTCTTTTTTTAATTTTAATATAACTTTAAAGGTCCAACTTGAAACTACTCTCCAATTTGAATCAGTAGTTATTTTTTATATTTTTATTTTTTTAATATAGCTAATTATAAGATATCTATATTTTTTAATTCAAATAGAGTAACCAATTAATTCAAAATTTAAAGAAAAAAATTAGTTAAAAAGTTAGTTTATTTTGTCTTAATAATGCCACTTGGCTTTTTGTGGTTATGCCACTTATCTTAATAATGTGCTTTTTCCTTTCCTTTTATTATATATATATATATATATATATATATATATATATATATATTTAGGGACCATATGGTTATACATCCTCATTGTGTTCCCTTTCTTCCCATCCATAAGACAGGATCTATCTCTGTTAGTATCTTCCACACTTGATCAAGAATGAGGAGTCCGGAACACAATTAATGTTAAATTGGACAAAGAAAACGAAAATAAGTCAAAAAAAAAAAAGAGTACCGAAATATATATAACGTCACACTATGTGGCGCTATACATTAACGGTAACTGTGCCATTAATGTATAGCGCCACATGATGTGGCTTTTATATACTTTTTTCTTATAAGCGAGTATAACGCCACTATATCCGGCGCTATACACTAAAATTAGTACAAGGCTGCCTAGCCCACTGGTTGAAAGGTAGATGTGAAGTGTTTTTTGTCCTTGAGGTACAAGATTCAAACCCCAACACCAACATTTGTTATATTTTCCTACTTCCTTTTCATTTTTTGTTTCTTTTCATTATTTGGTTTAAGTGTTTAGATATAAATACTTTAATAGAGAAACCATTTATTATTTCTTTAAAAAATAACCAATACTTTTAATAGTTGTTATTTTGTGTTATACGTAAAACAAAATTACTTTTTTTCTTTTATTTTCAAATTAGAATTATAAGTTTTATTTTCAAATGAAAGAAAACAATTAATGGCAACTCATCAATACATTTAGCTTCTAATATTTCTTTCTTATTGCTTCAAGTTCGTATTTTAATTACCAATTTAACTTTAATTATACTATATTATAGAACGATTTTGCTCTATTTTCAGTAATTAAAAATTAGTACAAGATTCAAAAGCTAAAATATTTAAAAAGAATCTGATGATGTAGTTATTATCAGTACAAGATTTAGAAATTAAAATATTTCAAAAGTATTTGCTATTTTATCTGTAGTAGAAGTTGATTTAAATATCCGGACAATAAAATATGAGTAATTTATAGTTATATATTGTAAAAATTGGTAGCTTAACTATTCAACATAGAAGTACCTGAAAGGTGTTTGGTCACACCTCGAAATTTAAAACTTTGATTTTGTAAAGTTTGTAATCTTAAATATACCGTAATATTTTGAGGCTATAAGATAAATTAATTATTTAAAGAGTAACTTGAGAAATTTAAGGTTAGAATTATTTTTAAATATGAAGGTATCAATCCATTTTGCAACAGACTAAAAAAATCTCATAAAAATAAACTGCAGTTATCATAAAAAACATAACGAAGAGTTTCAATTGGCTTTTATGGGTCCTTCACGAAATTTCATATTTTTGCTTAGCTAAGCTATTTATAAATGTGAAAGTACGAAGATGGAAGGTTGAACAAATAATAAATAAATATTTTAACTATTTTAACTAATTTATTTTAACTAATTTGAAAATAAAACCTATAATTCTAATTTGAAAATAAAAGAAAAAAAAGTAATTTTTTTTACATATAACACAAAGTAACAACTATTAAAAGTATTGGTTATTTTTTAAAGAAATAATAAATGACTTTTCTATTAAAGTATTTATATCTAAACACTTAAATCAAATAATGAAAAGAAACAAAAAATGAAAAGGAAATAGGAAAATATAACAAATGTTGGTGCAGGGCTTAAACCTTGTACCTCAAGGACAAAACTCACTTCACATCTACCTTTCAACCAGTGTGTCAGGCAGCCTTGTACTACTATTAGTGTATAGCGCCGGATATAGTGGCGTTATACTCGCCTGTCAAAAAAAAAGTATATAACACCATACTATGTGGCGCTATACATTAACGACACAGTTACCGCTAATGTATAGCGCCACATAGTGTGGCGTTATACATATTTTGGTACTCTTTTTTTGTTTGATTTATTTTCGTTCTCTTTGTCCAATTTAACCTAATTGGGTTCCGGACTCCAAGAAAGAGACGGACAGCAAACACACAAGTGCAGATTTCTGACTTCCCATCAGAAATGATTGTATAAGTTGAAACCTTCACTCAAACATTATAAAAGAGAATAAAATATCATTATAATGTATAATGGTGTAATTGATTTCATATAAATTTCAGATAGCAGATAAATAATTTTCAGGTGGCCTAAATAAATACGATTAAGCACGTGAAACTACATAAGACTTGCATAATTTAACCTTAAAACTCCAGCATACCTGTAGAGGAGTCGAAAATAAGTGGGCAAACTTCTCAGGAATATTTCCTATGTTTCTTTGATATAAGCTAAGTAGTGCATTTAATTGTTATTTCATGCTTGTCATCTCTTGCTGCCACTCAAGAGTTGGAGCGCTAGTGCTAGCTGAATCCACATAACCACGACGGAATCTCCCATATGTCTGTTTGAATGCTATAGTTAGAATTGCACCCAAGCCTAACCTTCGAACACGGTCAGGATGCTCGTGACCGAATAGTACTACACCAAGTGCATCACTAGGTGAAACTTCTTTAAGACTGTCGGATCTTTGCCTTTAAAATCTGAGTGACCTTTAATTAATCATATTTTTCCCTAATGAAAAATAATAAACCTTTAATTAATTAATTTTTTAATTACTTTAAGATTAGCAGTTTAATGCTCTAGACAACTAATGCAATGAATCTAATTAGGATGAGGGCATTCATATTGTTCTTCAATGACCCCCAAAATTGTTTTCCTTTAATAACTGTCCCAAAAACTTTCTCCATCATAATTATCATGAAAATGTTTCTTCTTCTTTTACCTTTTTTCTTGAACAACCTTTACAATAGGGGTATTGATCGTTAGGGTTCTTTCTAATGTATTGGAGAAATTAGAAGGAAAGGTTTGCAATATTAATTTTCGAAAGTAGAAGGGTTAAAAAGCAAAATAAATAGGATATATCAGAAGCCAAATATTTAGAATTAGCTGAGACAGAATTTTCGTGAAATGTCTCCTGATGATGCAGGAATACTAAATTTTCAGCAATTACCTGTGGCCAGGTGTGTAAATACCTTTAGTTATTTTACTCTTTATATAGTTTGTTTCTTTCATCTTCCGTAGTAATTTTTTGTACAATTTTTTACATTCTTTATTTATAGCAATGTAGATTTTCTTAGTTAATTATAAGTGATTGTTTATATCTCTCATCTTCCCCGTATAAGTTTTTAACTCAACCTTTTCACATTTATCACAACACTCTATAAAAGTGCACATAAGATGTAATTCACAATGGAGTGTAATTCACTCAACAATATCTGTAACTAGTATATGTGTTTTAATTAGTTTGTGCTACAAGTATTGACTTCTTTTCTGTCCTTTTTGGCTCATAGCTAGCAATCTATTCTCACATGATTGCTTTTTCGCAATTTCAACTTTTTATATCAAGTTGGGTTATTAAATTCTTCTTTTGCTATTAAGACTTAATTTAGTGTTATAATTCTTTTAACAGGTTTCTTTGTTACTGCATCATAAAATAGTTAATTCTATACTTTTATAATTACTTTTAAACATTATTAACAAATTCATACATGTTGCCAGCTAAAGTTGCTCGCTTTTTCATTGAAACCACAAAAATAAGATATGTTTTAACCATATTAGATTTCCGAACGTCACTCTTTTATTATAACCATGTACTGTATTTGATGGTTCAACTTCTAAAGTATATAGATTAGATAGGAAAAAAATGATTCTACATTACAATTATATATTGTGTTTGCATCTATCTCCTAGCTACTACATGATAAATGACAATAGCAAGCAAGAAGAGCTACGAAACCGATGCATACAAATAGCAAGTTGAAGAAATATGCAACAGAAGATATAGTTGGATACATGAAGGATAAATAGTCTGGACTGGCTAGCTATAGCTACAGGTAGAGTTTAACTTCAGTTCAGATGTCTTTTCTTTACCAAATTATTTTCTCTTAATGTTGCCAATCGTATTATAATATTTTATGAAAATTCAATTTATGGATATGCATTTTCACATTTCATGGATCAGCTTAAAATAATAATTCCTCCTACATGATGCAATTACAATTTAAAGTAGGGAATAAATATGTTCTAATATTTAATTATGTGACTATCTACACACTGTTTAGCCATCTATTTGTTGCGTCACAGTATCATAATTTTGTAGTTCAAAAAACAGTTTGCGTTGGTAGAAAAAAATAGGCAGCAATTTGGGTTGAGGCTACGACAAAGTCCTTAATCAAAATTTATTTCTTCGCTAAAAAGTGATTCACTTTTCATAATTCAATTTCATTATAAACATTTTGGAAGTTGTAAGAGTTCATAAACTTACATGCTGACCAAAATGGTTTTACTTTTTGAGCATAATAATCTGGTCATACAGATATTATATTACATGGACATTTTTATTTGATATATTACATGGACATGATCGTTTGATTCCAAAAATAAGAATGTTTGAGTTAAAACTTTTAGCACCTTCAAGGAATTAAGAAAGAAAAACTAAAGGAAACGAGAAAAGGAGTTTTGTGGTGTAATAACACGTATATATAACAGTCTTGATTGCATACATGCAGTGAAAGAATCGATATCTATTTATTTATTTATGTATATAAATATTTTTCTAGAGAATCTCGTAAGCCAAGAAAGTCATTTACTCCTTTTCTCTCTCTCTCTCTCTTTTTTTTTTTTTTTTTTTTTTTAACTTTTGTATTTTAGTTTCCTCATTATTTTGTTTATCTCATTTTAGCATTTTATTGATTGAGAGTTTGTTTGTACTTTATGTTTAGCAGGTGTCTGTGTTTTGAGAAAATTATTGGCTCTTTCTTCTTATCTTTTGTTTGGCTGTTGAGAAAATTGTAGAAAGAAATTTGATTTGAAATGCCTATTTTTTTTTTTGGTTTATAAGTAAATCTTATTCTTTTTTTATATACATTTTTCAAGTGTGATTTCGAATAAATTAACTAAATTGCTTCTGAATTTTAAACTGCTAATATTTGCCGAAGAAGTTTGTGTAAAAAAGGTAAGCTTTGAAACTGGTTGTTCTGCATGACGTTATGCGAGAATCAAAGACAATGATGTTCTGTTATTCATGATTTAAGAGATGTTCTCATAAGAAGTCGTATAGGACTATTATTCTGTAATTATTTCTTTAAATGAATCAAATAAAGGTTAAGACTTTTTTCTCATTCAATTTCAGTACTTTGGACAATTTATAAGCTCTTTATTGAAGCCGAAGCATATAACTAGAGTGAAAAAAAGAAGGTTCGTGTCGCCAAAATCAGAGATGGGAAAGGGAAACAAAGTTAAACAAACAAAAAGAAGAGAAAGACTCAAGGCAACTTTCATATTATGTTGTAAAAATTAACTAGGGATACACATACAGCGTGCGTGTCCAAAAACTAGTATGTTGGATAAATATGAGCATACATAAGTTCACATTAAACAATTAGACATCTTTTTGCACCAAAGTAAATAGACACCTACACAATCTAGCATGTCTAACTAGTAAGCAACTGGATATAAGCACAATTTTAAATACTCAATTACTTGAAATTTATACATACCTATAACATCGACAAGCCAATCACGGGGGACTTCTTCTCCAACTCTACGTCTAGTTGGCTGAGAGACTCCATCAGATGATGAAGATGGAACGGCAGGCTCAGAAGATACTCTATCAGATGATGAAGATGGAACGACATGCTGCGAAGAATCTCCATTAGATGAAATGATGGGCCGTGTAGGCTGTGTAGATATTGTAGGATGCAAAGAGGCTCCATATGATGATGAAGCTGAAGCTTGAGCCTGAGATTGAGCCCCTGATGGCTGCTCCGGCAGTGAAGATCTCTCTCTGACTGATTTGAACTGATTTTTAACCCTATTTTGCTTCGGCATCTCTACATGCATGATATATAAAGCCTAACAAGAAAAGCCTGAAACCAAACCCTATCCGTTGTTGTGTCAGCCATTTACATTTGAATAGTATGACCTCAAATCGTCCATAGTATTTAAGCTCAATGATGTCTTCTAATTTTCCATAACATGGCAAATCCGCTTGCCTCAAGTTTCTATCAGCACCACTAGCAATACAAGACGTGGACAAAGTCAAAAATACTCCACTATTTTAAGTTTTCAACCCATGCTCTCGCTCTAATGTTCGAAATTTGAACTCATTAATATTAAATGTTGTAAACCTTCTAGCATATGGTGCTGGACCATGTGCTAAAAACTTTAGGTTATCTAACACAATATTCGAAATGTCTGGGTTCATAATCTGAAATAAGAATAAAAAATATATTAGACGTAATTTCAAATTTATAAAATTCTATTACATTTGTAACAAACCTTTCAGGAAAATCAATTAATGAAGGTTTTATTAACTATCTTCTCTATTTTCGTACTTGTAGGTTTTCGACCCTTCCATCGCCTTCCTACATGATCTTTAAATTCACTACATGAAATGTTGATATAAATATGAATCATTTATATAAGTTCTTTCATATTTAATGTAAGTTTTATTTGAATTTGCCTTAAGTACTCACTCAATGAAAGGCATGACTTGTGGACAATTTAGTAACATATATCGATGTGCTTGACGTTTCACTATAGGTGACAACTCAAATATTTCAGCTGCTACTTCCTTACCAACTGGTGAAAAAATGCTAGATGAATTCGTCGAGCCTCTATCCTCTGAATAATCATCAACACGACGAGGTCTATTAATTCTTTTCTTAACCCCTTCAAAATACTGGGAACAGAAAGTAAGAGTCTCTTCAGCTACGTATCCTTCAGCTATGAAAGCTTCTGGTTGTGACATGTTTCACACATAGGACTTAAAGTGTCCTAAATACCTAAACAAAAGATCGATAGTTAGTTAATGGATACAATTTAATATCTTTGTCTTAAAAAGTAACCTCCAATCAAGCAATAAGAAATCTTTTACCTCTCCACAAGATACATCCATCGACACTGTTGTGGTCCTCCAAGTTTTGCAGCTAGATGACAAGTTAAATGAACCATGACCGTAAAGAATTCTAGAGGGAATGACATTTCCAAGTGATTCATGGTGAGAAAATGTCGAGGAGCCTATCAAGGTCTAAAAGATTTAAGCTTTTGGCACATAATTGTCGGAAGAAAGAACTCAACGTTATTAACATTGCAGTCACTTTGTCAGGTAGAATATTCCGTATGGTAATTGGTAATAAGTGTGGCATGAGAATGTGAAAATCACGACTCTTCATATTAAAGATCTTCCGTTGTTTCAAATCGATACATCTCAATATGTTACTTGCATATCCATCAAGAATTTTGACATTCTTTAAGGTCCGCAAAAATACATCTTTCTTGAATCCACCTTTCTTTGTATTTAAAATAGTAAACAGGGATGGACAATAGTTTTCATTCTCATCAGGCCAAAGTTCTTTCCTTATACTCATTTCTCTAAGATCCTTCCGAGCTTTAAGATTGTCTTTTGTTTTTTCAGAATCATTGAGTAAATAAAATATCACATTCTCACACACATTCTTCTCAATGTGCATAAGGTCTAGATTGAGACGCAATAAATTTGTTTCCCAATAAGGAAGATAAAAAAATATGCTCTTCTTTCTCCACTGTCTCGATCTATCTTCATTAATAGTTTGTCTTCGAGTTCTTTTACCTTTATCATTCAAATCAGGTACTTTCCCAAAATTGACATTAACTCCCTCCACTTGTTTCAAGATGTCTGACCCTGATAATGGAATTGGTGGTGCCCATTGCTCGACTTTTCCATTAAAACGAACACGTTGCAATCTAAACCGATGGTTGCTTTCCAGAAAATGATGATGACCCATAAAACACCATTTTCTACTATGCTTCAATCTGCATGAATCTGTACCAAATTTACATGTAGGGAAAGCAAATTGAATGCATGTATTCCATCCAGATAAGATATCAAACCTAGGAAAATCACTAATCATCCACATCAAAGTTGTTCGCATTTTAAATATTTTATTCTTTGAAGAATCTAATGTCTGTTGTTCATCGTACCATAACTCTCTCACCTCTTGGATAAGAGGTTGTCAATACACGTCTATGTCATTGCCTAACATTTATTTTCCTGGAATGATCATTGAGAGAATGAATGAAGTTTGTTTCATACACTCCCAAGGAGGACGGTTGTATGGAATAAGAATCACTGGTCAGATACTATAGTTTGTTGCCATTGATCCAAAAGGATTGAAACCATCACTAGCTACGCCTAGTCATACATTCCAAGGATCTGCAGCAAATTCTGGATGAAGTAGGTCAAAAGTTTTCCAAGCCTGAGAATTCCTGTGATGCCTCATCAATTCATCTTTTCTACCTTCTAGAGAATGCCATCTCATAGACTCGACAGTTTTAGAGCACATGAACAATCTTTGTAGCCTTGGCTTTAGTGGAAAGTAACGCAAAATCTTTGCAGGCTGCTTTTTCTTATTATCCTTCCACCTAGATGTCTTGCATCTTGTGCATTCTTGCAAGCCTTCATTTTCGCCAAAATATAACATACAATTATTTGGGCAAGTATGTATCTTGGTATAATTAAGACCAAGTTTGTTGATAGTTTTCTTGGCATCATAAAAGGAACCAGGAATCTTGGCATCTTCAAAGGCATCTTTTAACAATTCTTCTTTGCCACTTGTTAAAACCACATTTTAGACATGGGCACTTAATTACGCACGCCATCAATAGAACCATGCTCAAAAGCAAAACCCAAAAACTGTCTTAGTCCATCTGCATATTCCGGTGTATTACGCGGTTTGCTAATCCAAGACTTATCAATTCGCATGACTATAGAAAGGAAGACATAAGATAACATCATAATACCAAAATGAAAAATTTAATTCATAACTTCTAAAGAATATGTAAAGAAAAACCAAAGCGAGAAATAAACAAAGAAAAACAAACACAGAATACAACTTATTCAGGGAAAAACGAAAAATACAGCATGTTAGACAAAGATATAATAGTAAGAAATACAGCCATAAAGGTACAACATTTTCAATATTAGCAGTACAGAATGGGCAGTTACAATAAAAATCCAAATAACTAGTCTGCGTAGTTCACTAGACAGACTTGTTTCACTGATAGTGAGGTAACAACATGCAAAAGAACATTTGTACAAGAACTTGTTGAATTCTAGTTAAATCAATGCTTACTATCTCTATATAAACAGTTAAACAGATATAAAAATGGATTAATCTGCCTAAAAAAAGTTAGATCAACAATATAGCCCATGGGCAAACATCTGCAGCAAACGTTAGATCAATAATGCACTCTGTTTGATACTCTCTATATGACCCATAATCCTAAGTACACATTTTTATCATGTAATTATGCTATCTACCTTAAGAGAACTTAACAAAAAGACTGAGTACTAATCTTTACTTTGTTGCGAGAACTGTCTATATCTTCAACTTAGTTTTCATAAGTTATAAGTTTAAACATACAAGAATCTAATATCAAATATTTTTTTGTCGACCTCGATCCTAATAGATTCACTCGATGTTTTAGATCCCTCGGATACCTATGAAGGCCATATATAATGTTTAGGTTAATATTAAAAGAACAATAACCAAAAATGTCAAAATTAAGTACATGCCATCCAAATACCAAACATAGCTGAAAACATTTAAGCAAATATATACCTAATTGAACAGAAAAGTAACAAGAATTAATATAATAGATTGACAGAATGAATCATCTTCTAATCGCTTTCAATGATACCAATGTAGACAGAAATATTTTCAATGACAGTAATGTAGACAAAATCATCGATTATTGGACTGAGAAAGAAAATTAGAACAGGATTTGGTGAAAATCACTAAA
This sequence comes from Nicotiana paniculata, assembly GCA_005239505.1. NCBI lineage: Eukaryota > Viridiplantae > Streptophyta > Magnoliopsida > Solanales > Solanaceae > Nicotiana > Nicotiana paniculata. The sequence continues at coordinate 24,674 of ML344248.1, read as the reverse complement.
CTTCCAAATATGCATGAACCGAAATAAAGGGAAAAGAGTAGATAAACATTGGAGAAACACACAGAACCCGAACAAAAAGCTTTCGGTACCAAATCTGCTCCCTAACAAAGAGATTACTGAAGCTTCTTGTGCTAAACAAATTCTGACTATAGAGAGAGTTGGAAACTGATGTCGCCCAAATTCACACCATTAATTGGGATTGTAAAGCGTTCGATACAATTATAATTATCTTAGGTGAGTCGGGGTCGATTCCACAGAGAGCTTATATTGGATTAGGTATATATCTAGACTATGTGTATGACGTGCCCAAGATGCACTTTCACATATTTAGTTGTTTCTTTCTACCTCTAAAACTTATACTATTACTTGTAAATAAAAATCTATAGAATGCTATTTTTTTGTAATGTTGTTATTCAAGTTTATAAAAGTTTAATTGGGGCTATCAATTTCTTGAGTTCACCCTAATTCCTTGTTAGCCTAATTTTCCTAGACTTAGTCTCTCTCTCTCTCAAGTAGAGGCTAGGTCAATTGGGCTTGAATCAATGTTTGCAACCATTGAATCTAAAATTGAAGCAAGAACTAGGCTAAATATCACTTATCCAATCACAAACAAGCCCTAAATTAAATACCCATTATGCACCACATTAGGGTTGGGTCACAACCCTAGCTAAGAAATTAGCTACTCATGGATATAATTGAAGAAACTAAAGAAGAAAATAATATTAAACTCATAATAGATGATAGATGGAAGAAAATATAATGTTAAAATGATGAACTATTACAAATATACCCAAAACAGTTAAGGAAAAACTTCTATCTACTTTCTGCTATTCAAAACTTGACCTAAATTTGACAAAAAAATCTATTTATACTCAGCTATTATCGGATAAAATTGCCCCTGCGGAGGTTCTACAACCACTCAATTCTATGTGCGGTCCGCACTTTGAAGCTGACTTAACAGGATGGACTTTTGCGGCCGCAAAATTCTAGGTTGCGGCCGCACTTCTTCAGATTCTACGGATCACACATTTTTGAGTGCGACAACACTCTTGAACTTGAGTTGGACATGAGGGATTTCTGCGAATCGCACATTTTTGAGTGTGGTCGCACTTTTGAACTCTGTGGCCACACAATAATAGTGCGGTCTGCACTTCTTCAGAAACCCAAAACACCATTTTTCTGAACCTCGTCTTCTGCGGCCGCACAATAATTGTGCGATCCGCACTTTACGAAGGAAATTTGTCAGTGGTTCTTCATAGTTGCGGCCCACACAATATTGTGAGGTCCGCACTTTGCTCTTTTTTGCTTTGTTTTGGTTCTTATTCAATTTTACTCCTTCTTGAGTTGATTTTTATCTCTTTGACTCATTTCCTAATATTTTCTGCAAGAAAGCACATTTCATTAGTTCTCGAGAATAACTTTAAGTATTTTTGAGCTAAAATAAAAATAAAAAAGTGCAAATAAGTGATAAAAATCCCTACTTATCAAAAACTTACTTGTTCTGATTTGAATTTCTTTTCTTTCAATTAGTCGTAGCAACAGAAATAGAGATTTATGAGAGAGACAGAGAGAGGGGAGGGGGTGGGGGGGGAGGGATTTGGGATTTTGGAGGATGTGAGAGACCCAAATGCAGGAGTTACAAAAATCTAGAGGGAGATCCGAATATAATGAGTAGGAAATACTAAAATGTATTTGGAGAAAGAAATAAATACTTTGAATAATTATCGGCGGTTCAAACCGGCGTAATATAGGTTAAACTGTCGTTATAATAATACTAGATAATGGCGACTTAAAAAAACGCCATTTTATGTTCCATTTTGTGGCGGTTCTTGGAAACCGCCGTAATATGTCCGCCGTAATTAACCCCTTTTTTTGTAGTGAATAAAGGAATTTGGACTATATTTTTTAATTAATGTGACTTGGTTTGCTTAGCAAGTAATCAAAGCTTAAGGTGAGATTTTGAGTTGTGACACTTACTTCCTCATAAATGGTGCAGTAATATGAGTTTAAGTGTTTGAACTTCAATACAAGAAGACTCATTAGAGTAATTCACTATATATATATATATATATCATTAGGACATGAAAAAACATGTAGAACATGAGTTGATACATTTTGAGGATGTGTAAAAGTGGGAAAAAATAGTTTGAAACAAGTTGGAAATGTTAAAAGGAAAAGATATCCAAAAGTCGCAGATCACCTAATTTTGAACGAGTATAGCTCTCAAGTTACAAAGCACTTTTACATGGTTCTTTTCTCTAAATTGTAGCTCTTTAAGTATTATTTCTACACCATAAACCGTTTGTCAATCCTAGCTATCTACAAAATGGTACGAGCATTTTACTGTAAGGTATCTGAAAACATACAAACTGCATAGCGACTTACGAAGCAGCTGGGCTGGTAAAATAGCAGCTATGTGACAACAGTTTTTTTTTAATAAAAAAATTAGGTTTTGAGTTAGGGCTTTGCTCTCTCTTGGTAGATTAAACGTAGAGGACTAGTCAACGTACAAGCTAAGTTTTTATGGATGTTTAGGTTAATTACATCCTATTAACACTAGTATTAACATTATTCAATCTTTAAAATTCTTAGAAATCTATCAAGTTGTTTAAGGACACAAAAAAATTTAAACTTTGGATTTTTCTAGAAAAATCTTCAAAAAGTAATTCTAATGCCTCAAATTCATTTATTATGAACAGTTAAAGCATTTATAGCATTTATTTCAAGTTGTAATGGTTCGAAAGTTCATTTATCATGAACCCTAATGTAAGACATGAATAGTGTTTCGGAGAAATGATGAATGTTCTTAAAAATTAAATTGTTGAATGCAATGAACCAATTGAATCATTTGTTGGTTAAATTGAAGGTGAACAACTAAGAGTTCAACCCGATTAAATATTTTGGATTTTTGGAGGAATATGAATTTATATAAAAAGAAAAATGCAAAGAACGTTAGAATTGAAGTTGTTATGAGTTGTTTGTGCTGAGAAGGAGTTCTTGGATGTAGATGGAAGGTGATTAATAAATCTAAAAATAAATTTTCAGGAATTTGGTTATTTGAGCCTTAATGAAGAACACTAGTCTCACGACCCAAATTCTCCCTCTGTGAATTGTCGTGACAACACCTAGTCTCTACGACTAGGTAAGCCTAACACTTTGCGGAAATGAAATAAAAGCATGAATATTAACAATTATCAGCAACAATAATCTAAATAAGCAACTGAATGTCGCTCGACATATACAATTATCAACTTCCGAAATGTACAAAAATCTCCCAAGACATAGAACACCGTAATTCACAAACTTCTATGAGTCCTAACTGTTCTATACATCACTTTTTATAGAAAAGAGGGGAAAATGAACATAAAGAAATAGAGGGGGACTCCGAGGATCTGCGGACGCGGGCAATGTACCTTGAAGTCTCCTGCAGCAACGACTGCAACTATGAACGAGGTTGGTAAAAAGAACCTATATTTGCACACGAAAAACATGTGCAGGAAAGGACGTGAGTACACCACAATGGTTCTCAGTAAGTGCCAAGCCTAACATCGGTCGAGTAGTGATGAGGTCAGGTCAGGGCCCTACTGGTATATATATAATAATAAAGCAAGGCAAGAATGAAATGTCGCAGTAAAATAAAGACTGAAATTTAACAAGAAAGAATTCATAGAAGGTAACAACTCAGTACACAGCAATACAACAGGGGATCTCCCGAGATACCGTCTCGTAGTCCCAAACGTAAATGTGTAGGGGGATCTCCAAGAATACTGTTCCGTAGTACCAAAGTAAATATGCAAAACAGGAGAATCTCCTGGAATACCGTTCCATAGTCCCAAAGTAAATATGTGAAACATGGGGATCTTCCGGGATATTGTCCCATAGTCATAAAGTAAATATGCGAAACATGGGGATCTCCCGGGATACTGTCTCGTAGTCCCAAAGTAAATATGCAAAACAGGGGGATCTCCCGAGATATTGTCCCGTAGTCCCAAAGTAAATATGCAGAACATGGATGATCTCCCGGAATACCGTTTCGTAGTCCTAAAGTAAATATACAGCCCAAACAATAGAATTCAATAGTTACAACACAAAACCCTATAATTCAATCTAAGTATAAGTTGAGAAAAAATAGGTAACTTCACTAAACATGTTGCACGTAGTTCAGATAAACAGTTAAGATAAGTAAGCATGTTATTTTAGTCTAACAAAATACTACACATGCTTATAAGATTCAAATAAGAAGGAAAAACAGGTCATTACTTAGTAGAAAGTGGGTTTTTACAACAATTATCACGTGTACGTACTCGTCACCTCACGTACGAGGCTCTCATATATCAAATCAATGCAAAATCCTAAGGGTAGGTCCCCCACACAAGGTTAGGCAAGTCACTTACCTCGAACCAGCTCAAATCAACCCGTAATTATGCTCTTTCCACGAATATCCGACTCTGAATGGCCCAAATCTAGTCAAACCAATTACATAACATAAATATAACTACAAGAAACTAGTCTAGCTAATGAGAACCAAAGTTAAAGAAAGAAATTGGAAAATCGCTCAAAAAGGCCTCCCCAGGTCTACGTCTCGGATTCGGGTAAAAATCACAAAATATGAACATTCATTCACTCATGAGTTCACTCGTACCAATATCCAAATTCGATGTCTAAATCCCAATCAAAACTCAAAAATTCGGTTTAGGAACTTTTCCCACATTTTCCCAGCTTTTCAATCCAAATCCGAAATTAAATGGAATAAACAACTATAGATTAATGAAATGCAACCAAAAACGAGTTGGAAATCGTTACCCCAAATCTCTCTCTAAAAATCCCTCGAAAAATCTCCAATTCCCGAGCTCCAAAGTCCAAAAATGAAGAAATGAATCAAACCCTCGATTTAGCCCCTTTTCTTCCAAGTCAAACCGCACTTGCGGTTAATTACACGCATCTGCGGCGCGGCTAGAACTCCGCACCTGCGGAATTTCATTATATTCCCAGACTCCGTACTTGCACAGATATATCTGCCTCTGCGGATGTTCTTCTGTGCTAACACGTCCGCTTCTGCAGAAACTTGGCTTCCTCCCCAATCCACTTTCGCGATCAGCCTTCCGCAGATGCGGCTCCGCTTCTGCGGCTTACGCGTCACACCAGCGACCACTGGCTCCCAATACTAAAAGTGCAGCTGCGACCTCTTTCTCTCTTCTGCGGAATCGCACCTACGGACTTCCCACCGCATGTGCGAAAACACCAGAACCAGCAACTTTAGAATATGCACAAGTCCAATTTTCCATCCGTTAAGCACCTGAAACTCACCCGAGGCCCCCGGGACCTCAATCAAACATACCAAATAATCCTAAAACACCATACAAACTTATTCGAGCCTTCAAACCACTTCAAACAACGCTAAAATAATGAATCATCCTCTGATTCAAACTTAAAGAACTTGAAATTTCCAAATTCGACAACCGATGTCGAAACCTATCAAACCACATTCGATCGACCCCAAATTTTTCACACAAGTCACATTCAACCCTACGGACCTATTCCTACTTCCGAAATCGAAATTCGAACCCGATATCAAAATTCTTCTGCCGACCAAAATCTCCAAAAACTCGACTTTCGCCATTTCAAGCCTAAATGAGCTACAGACCTCCAACACACAATCCGGACATGTCCCTAAGTCCAAAATCACCTGACGGAGCTAACAGAACCGAATAAACTCCATTTCGGAGTCATCTTCACACAGTTCCAACTAGGGTCCAAATCCTAAGGCTTAAGCTCCCGTTTAGGGACTACGTGTCCTAAAACACTTCAAAAACCAAAACAAACCCTCCAGGGAAGTCACAATCGCAGAAAAATATACGGGGAAAATAATTAATAGGGGATAGGGGCTATAACTCTCAAGACGACCGGCCACGTGGTCACATCCTCCCCCTCTTAAAACAATCTTTCTTCCTCGAATGAGTATAGAGGAATACCTAAAGCTGTGAAAAGATGAGGATAATGGCTGCGGTATCACGCTCGATCTCCCAAGTCGCCTCCTTGACCGGCCGACCCCTCCACTGAATCTTTACTAAAGCAATGTTCTTTGACCTTAGCTTTCTGACCTGCCTGTCCAAAATAGCCACCGGCTCCTCAATATAAGATAGATCCTTGTCCAACTGGACTGAGCTGAAATCCAATTCATGAGTCGTATCACCGTGATACTTCCGAAGCATAGGAACGTGGAATACCGGATAAACTCCTGCTAGACTGGGAGGTAAGGAAATCTCATAAGAAACCTCCCCAACACGCCGCAACACCTCAAAAGTACCAATGTACCTTGGGCTCAACTTGCCCTTCTTACCTAATCTCATAATGCCCTTCATAGGCGATACCTGGAGCAAGACCCGCTCCCCAACCATGAATGCTACATCGTGAACCTTCCGGTCCGTATAACTCTTCTGTCTATACTGGGTTGTGTGGAGTCGATCCTGAATCACCTTCACCTTATCCGGAGCATCCTGGACCAAGTCTGTACCCAATAATCGGGCCTAGACCGGCTCGAACCAACCCACTGGGGACCTACATTGCCTACCATACAAAGCCTCATACGGTTCCATCTGAATGCTGGACCGATAACTGTTGTTGTAGGCAAACTCCACAAGTGGAAAGAACTAGCTCCACGACCCTCCAAACTCAATCACACACGCACTGAGCATATCCTCTAGTATCTGAATAGTGCACTCGGACTGCCTGTCTGTCTGAGGGTGAAATGATGTGCCCAACTCCACTCTAGTACCCAACTCCTGTTGTACGGCTCTCCAGAACTGTGATGTAAACTGCGTACCCTCGTCAGAGATAATAGATACCGGTACACCATGAAGCCTGACAATCTCACAAATGTAGATTCGAGCCAGCTGCTCGGAAGAATATGTAGTCATCACTGGAATGAAATGAGCTGACTTGGTCAGCCTATCCATATCACCCAAACTGCATCAAATCGCCGGTGAGTCCGTGGGATTCCAACAAGGAAATCCATAGTGATCCGCTCCCATTTCTACTCCAGAATCTCCAACTTCTGAAGCAACCCACCCGGCTGCTGATGCTCATACTTCACATGCTGGAAATTTACGCATCAAGCAACATACTCCACTATGTCCTTCTTCATCCTCTTCCACCAATAGTGTTGCCTCGAGTCCTGATACATCTTCGCGGCATCCAGATGAATAGAGTACCGCGAGCTATGAGTCTCCTAAAGAATCAACTCACGTAAACCATCAACATTAGGCACACATAGCTTGCTATGCATCCTCAATATGCCATCATCCCCAATAGTAACCTCCTTAGCATCATCGTGCTGGACCGTTTCCTTGAGGACAAATAGGTGGGGTTCATCATACTGACGCTCCCTGATACAATCATAAAGAGAAGACCGAGAGACCATGCAAGCTAATATATGACTCGGCTAAAAAATATCCAATCTCACAAACTGGTTGGCTAAGTCCTGAACATCCAATGGTAAGGGTCTCTCTGCTGCTGGAAGATATACTAAACTCCCCAAACACTCTGCCCGGCGACTCAAAGCATCGGCCACCACATTTGCCTTCCCCGGGTGGTAAAAAATGGTGATGTCATAGTCCTTAAGTAGCTCCAACCACCTCCGCTGAAGAAAGTTAAGATACTTTTGCTTGAACAGATGCTGCAAACTCCGATGATCGGTGTAGATCTCATAAGGCACACCGTACAAATGGTGCCGCAAAATCTTCAGGGCATGAACAAGAGCTGGTAACTCAAGATCGTAGACTTGATAGTTCTTCTCATGCACCTTCAACGGTCTGGACATGTAGGCAATCACCCTACCGTCCTGCATCAACACCGCGCCAAGACCAATCCGTGAAGCGTCACAATAGATGGTGTAAGACCCCGAACCTGTAGGTAATACGAATATTGGGGTTGTATTCAAAGCTATATTGAGCTTCTGAAAGATCTCTTCACAATCCTCTGTCCACCTAAACGGAGCTCCCTTCTAGGTCAGCCTGGTCATAGGTGTTGCAATAGATGAGAATCCCTCTACAAAACGGCGGTAATACCCCGCCCAAACCAAGAAAATTGCGGATCTCCGTAGCTGATGACGGTATAGGCCAACTCTGCACTGCCTCCACCTTCTTCAGATATACCTTGATCCCATCACTCGATAATATATGCCCCAAGAATGCCACTGAGTATCCAAAACTCACACTTAGAAAATTTTGCATACAAGCTCTTCTCTCTCAAAATCTGGAGCACAGTCCTCAGGTGTTGCTCATAATCCTCCCGAGTCCGGGAGTACACTAGAATATCGTTAATGAACACAATGACGAAGGAGTCAAGATAAGGCCGAAACACACTTTTCATCAAATGGATAAAGGTTGTCGGGGCATTGGTTAGCCCGAAAGACATGACAAGAAACACATAGTGACCATATCTGGTCCTGAAAGCAGTCTTCGAGATATCTGGCTCCCGAATCTTCAATTGATGATAGACTGAACATAAGTCAATCTTGGAAAACACCCTGGCACCCTGTAACTGATCAAATAAATCATCAATGTGAGGCAATGGATACTTGTTCTTCACTGTAACCTTGTTGAGCTGGCGATAATCAATACACATACGCATAAAACCATCCTTTTTCTTCACAAACAAGACCGGAGCACCCCAAGGTGACACACTTGGCCGAATGAGCCCTTATCAATAAACTCCTGCAACTTTTCCTTCAACTCCTTCAAATCAGGAGGAGTACGGTAAGGAGGAATAGAGATGGGTTGAGTGCCCGACAACAAATCAATGCCAAAATCAATATCTTTGTCGGGCGGTATGCCAGGAAAGTCAGTTGGAAACACATATGAGAAGCCCCTCACTACTGGAACAGACTCAACTATAGGGGTATCAATACTGACATCTCTCACATAAGCTAGATACGCGTCACACCCCTTCTCAACCATTCGTTAAGCCTTAAAAAATGTAATAAATTTGCGGGGTGTATACTCTAAGGTACCCCTCCACTCTAAGCGCGGTAAGCCTGGCATAGCCAGCGTCACGGTCTTAGCGTGATAATCAAGAATAGCATAATGGGACGACAACCAATCCATGCCTAAGACAACATCAAAATCTATCATGCTGAGCAATAATAAATCGGCTCTGGTCTCAAGCAGGAGAACTCAAAGAATCCCGAGATACGCCTAAATATGGAGCAAAATAAGAGGACACATATGAATATGTAGATCCTGGGTTAAATAATACCGATGCATCTCCATGATAGGCTGGAACAATACCTGTAATGACAGAGTCGGAAGAAACTACCTCTGAACGAGCCGGAAGAGCATAATATCTGGCCTGGCCTCTCTCTCTAAGGAGACCTCGACCTCCCCGACCTCCACCCCGAGATGGCTGAGCAGGTGGGGTGGTAGCTGGTGCTGGAAGCATGGCTGGAGGACCTAGTGGAGCACATGACGGCTGAGGAGTCTATGGAGGTACACCCCTCATAAGTCTGGGGCAATCTCTCACCATATGGCGAGTGTCGCCACACTCAAAACAACCCATCGGAGGACGTGGCTGATTCAGGCCAGGTCTGCTGGACTGGCCACTAATAGCACCCCGAGTAGGAGGCATACTAGATACTGGCGGTGCATAATAAGGCTCATGGGGCTTGGAAGGATCTAGAACACCACCGACGGCTAGAAGAGGTGAATGAACAGAGCGACTCACATAACCCTTAACATGGCGAGCTGCTGGGGCACGAGCTCCAGAATAATAACTAGTCTCTCGAGACCTCTTGGCCTCTCTCTCCTCTCTGTCCCGGGCAAGCATGCCCTCCACTCACCTGGCAATACTCATGACCCGCTGATAAGAGAAATCCATCTCCAATTCCCTAGCCATAATGGTCCTGATACTGGGGTGGAGTCCTTTAATAAAGCGACGAACCCTCTCCCGAACTGTGGAAACCAAGGCCGGTGCATGTCGGTCCAACTCATTGAAATGGACTGAATACTCTGACACAGACATAGAATCCTGGCGCAACTGCTCAAACTCCGTGCGCCATGCATCCCTGAGGCTCTAAGGAACATACTCTCTCAAAAACATATCCGAGAACTGAATCCATGTGAGTGAGGCTGCCTCGTCCGGACTACTCAGCTCATAAGCACGCCACCGCTAATAGGTTGCTCTTCTAAGCTGGAAAGTGGTGAAAGAAACCCCACTCATATCCCTTATTCCCATAGTACGGAGAATACGATGACACTCCTCCAGAAAACGCTGAGCATTATTTGAAGCTAATCTGCTGAAAGTAGGTGGGTGGTACTTCTTGTACCTCTCAAGTCTGAGCTGCTCCGCCTCAGAAGCGGTTGTCCTGGTCTCATGCTGAACCGGAGCTACCGACGGCATATGAATAAACTCTGGGGCGGACCCTCTACCCAAGAGTACGGGCTACGGGAGTTTTTGCCCCTCCCTCGCCTGAGATGTGGCGGGAGCTAGTGGGATCAATCCAACATGAGCTAAGGTGCTGAACATGCTCATGAACTGGGCTAGAGTCTCCTGGAGGGCTGGTGCAGCAATAGGAACCTCCGGTGCCTGCCCTCCAGCTAGAGCTGCTGGGGGCTCCTCTGTCGCAGCTCGCACGGGTGCTCTGGCTACACCCGTGGTCGTCCTCTACCCCGGCCCCGGCCTCTGGTAGCTTTATCAGGGGGCTCGGGTGCCTAGTCATTCGGTTTCTCGGTACGGGTCCTCACCATCTGTGAGAAAGAATAGAATAGAGAATTTTAGAATCTGATGTCAATAACTCGCACGACAAGGAAATCAAAGAAGTATGATTTTTCCAAACAGTTCCATAGCCTCCTGAAGATAAGTACAGACGTCTCTGTACCGTTCCGCAAGACTCTAATAAATCGAGTGTGACTCACGATACCTATAAACCTTAAGCCCTGATACCAACTTGTCACGACCCAAATTCTCCCTCCGTGAATTATCGTGATGGCACCTAGTCTGTAAGACTAGGTAAGCCTAACACTTTGCGGAAATGAAATAAAAGCATGAACATTAACAACTATCAGTAACAATAATCTAAATAAGCAACTGAATGTCGCTCGACATATACAATTATCAACTTCCGAAATGTACAAAAATCTCCCAAGACATAGAACACCATAAGTCACAAACTTCTATAAGGCCTAACTGTTCTATACATCACTGTCTATAGAAAAAAGGGAAAAATAAACATAAGGGAATAGATGGGTACTCCGAGGATCTGCGGGCACGGGCAGATGTACCTTGAAGTCTCTGGCAGCAGCGAGTGCAACTATGAACGAGGCTGGTAAAAAGAACCTGGATTTGCACACGAAAAACATGTGCAGGAAAGGGCGTGAGTACACCACAATGGTTCCTAGTAAATTCCAAGCCTAACCTCAGTCGAGTAGTGACGAGGTCAGATCAGGGCCCTACTGGTATATGTATAATAATAAAGCAAGGCAAGAATGAAATATCACGGTAAAATAAAGACTGAAATTTAACAAGAAAGAATTCATAGAAGGTAACAGCTCAATACACAGCAATACAACAGGGGATCTCCCGAGATACCGTTTTGTAGTCCCAAACGTAAATGTGGAGGGGGATCTCCCGAAATACCGTCCCGTAGTCCCAAAGTAAATATGCAAGATAGGGGGACCTCCCGGCATACTGTCATATAGTCCCAAAATAAATATGCGAAACATGGGGATCTCCCCGGATAGCGTCCCATAATCCCAAAGTAAATATGCAGAACAGAGGGATCTCCCGGAATACCGTTCAGTAGTCCCAAAGTATATATGCAGCCAAACAATAGAATTCAATAGTTACAACACGAAACCCTACAATTCAACCTAAGTATAAGTTGAGGAAAAAAAGGTAAATTCACTAAACATGCTGCACGTAGTTCAGATAAACAGTTAAGGAAAGTAAGCATGCTATTTTAGTATAACAGAATACTACACAAGTTGATAAGATTCAAATAAGAAGGAAAAATAGGTCATTACTTAGTAGAAAGCGGGGTTTTACAACAATTAGCCCCTGTACGTACTCGTCACCTCACGTACACTGCGCTCACATATCAAATCAGTACCAAATCCTAAGGAGAGTTCCCCCCACACAAGGTTAGGCAAGACACTTAGCTCGAACCATCCCAAATCAATTCGTAACAATGCTCTTTCCACGAATATCCGACTCCGAATGGCCCAAATCTAGCCGAAACTAATTATATAACATAAATATAAGTACAAGAAACAAATCTAGCTAATGGAATCAAAGTGAAAGCAAGAAATTGGAAAATTGCTCAAAAAAGCCTCCCCGGGCCCATGTCTCGGAATCGGGTAAAAGTCACCAAATATGAATATCCATTCACTCACGAGTTCACTCGTACCAAAATAATCCAAATCTGATGTCTAAATCCCAATCAAAACTCGAAAATCCGGTAGAGGAATTTTTCCCACATTTTCCCAACTTTTCAATCCAAATCCAAAATTAAATGGAAGAAACAACTATAGATTAATGAATGCAACAAAAAACGAGTTAGGAATCGTTTTCCCAAAGCTCTCTCTGAAAATCCCTCAAAAAATTGCCAATTCTCGAGCTCCCAAGTCCAAAAACGAAGAAATGAATCAAACCCTCGATTTAGCCCCTTTTCTGCCAGTTAAACCGCACCTGCGGTTAGTTACACGCATCCGTGGCACCGCTTTTGCGGCTAGAACTCTGCACCTGCAGATTTCATTAAATTCCTAGACTCCACACCTTCGTACATATATCCGCCTCTGCGATTGTGCTTCTGCGATAAGACGCCCGCTTCTGCGAAAACTTGGCTTCCTACCCAATCCGCTTCTGCGATCAGCCTTCCGCCGATGTGGCTCCTCTTCTGCAGCTTATGCGTCGCACCTGAGACTACTGGCTCCCAAGAATAAAAGCGCACCTGTGACCTCTTTATTGCTTCTGTGGGGCCGCACTTGTGGACTTCCCAACGCAGGTGCAAAACACCAGAACCAGCCTTCAGAACATGCACAAGTCAAATTTTCCATCCGTTAAGCACCCGAAACTCATCTGAGGCCCCCAGGACCTCAACTAAATATACCAACAAATCCTAAAATACCATAGGAGTTTAGTCGAGCCTTCAAACCACTTCAAACAACGCTAAAACCACGAATCATCCTCCGATTCAAACTTAAAGAACATGAAATTTCCAAATTCGACAACCGATGCCGAAACCTATCAAACCACGTCCGATCGATCCCAAATTTTACACACAAGTCACATTCAACCCTACGTACCTATTCAAACTTCCGGAATCAAAATTCGATCCCGATATTCCACTGCAGACCAAAATCTCGAAAACTTCGACTTTCGCCATTTCAAGCTTAAATGAGCTACAGACCTCCAAAACATAATCCGGACATGAACTTAAGTCCAAAATCACCTAACGGAGCTAACGAAATCGACGGAACTCCATTCTGGAGTTGTCTTCACACAATCCTGACTATGGTCCAAATCCTAAAGCTTAAGCTCCTGTTTAGGGACTAAGTGTCCCAAAATACTCCACAACCAAAACGAACCATCCCGACAAGTCACAATAGCAGAAAAAGATACGGGAGAAACAATTAATAAGAGATCGGGGCTCTCAAGACGACCGGCCAGGTCGTCACAACTAAAATGGTTCAATTGATGAACCTATGGATTATTATTTGATGAATATATATATGCATGCTGTATAGTTTGATTGTGCTGGAAACGCTTAGCTATCTATTCGACGTTTAAAGCTAACAATTGTAAAATAAAGCGACTTGTGTGTTTCCAAAACTAATCTACGGTTTTAATATAACAACTTGGTGAGATTTCATGAAATGCCGGACAAGCTTGCATGGTTTACTCTTTGGTTGAGATTAAATGATAAAATCGCCTAAAAGGAGTAAGTCTTGAATTGTATAAAAAGTGCCTATTTGTGTTATTGTGTGAAGTGACCTGTATTTACATGATATGCATGACATGTTTTAATTTATAAGATTCATACATGCTTTCGGATTTTTTATTGTGCTCCTTTCTCTTTATTTTCTTTTAACGCATAAATTGGACTATTGATTAAGAAAGGGAAATTCGTCAATAAGGCCATGACTCGAAATAATATATTGTTGTCTTGTTGTGTGGAAGTGGTATGACAGCATTCTTGGATCCTTAATGCACTACACAAAAAATGGTTTTCGACCGATTGTCATGATTTTAAGAAAAAGAAATAAAAGAATGTATTTTGTCTAGCTTGTGCCGAAGTGGTATTACAGCCTTCTTGGATCTTTGACACTTGACAGCCTTCTTGGATCTTTGACACTTGACAGCCTTCTTGGATCTTTGACGGTTATACCACATACTATAATTGTGAGACTTTGAGATTACGCACTGAGGTTATAAGGTAAATAACACTTGACTGGACGTAAAAATCCTAAACATGTTCTAAGTAACTTATTCTTCTTTCATACTTTAATAAGTAAACTGTCTACTTGATTTAATTCGCATGTATGTTGTTATTGTATTCACTTTATATGTGGTGATAAATTAAATTATTTATTTGATTTAATTTCATGTATTTAATTTCTGTATAACTCTTGCCCCAGCATGAGTGGCTTGGCTATGACATATGTAGAGTATTCCATACTTAGGCATCATGTTATGATGTTAGGTTTAGCATTTGATTATGGTCTGCGTGCGAGCTAGAATTCCTGCACCCTTCACACACTTGGTGACTCATTTTGTGATTGTGGGAACCATGCTGTAGTATTTCATTTATTTTGTATAGTGCCAGCTAGACCTATAACCTTATGTATTCATTCGTAACGTCATAAAGATTCCATTAGTAGACTTGTATTACTTTGGGTTATGTCAACTTCAAAAGATTTACTAATGACATTTATAATTATGCATCACTTAAAATTATTTATATTTATTTCACTTTAATTACTTGTTATTAATTATATTGGATCACGCGAGCGTGGTTTAGGTACGTATAACACTATTACGGTTTACTCGGTACAAGTTGGTAGGCACTAGATGGCAATCACATTGCAATTCATTTTGGGGTGTGACAAACAATCTTTAGGCATAAATATTGGAAATTTTATTAAACATTGTTGTTTGCAACTTAATTACGCTTTTACCTTGATTTTTTTTTTTTTTTTTTTTTTTTTTTTTTAAAAAA